>JBBJBW010000036.1:0-120443 GCA_039645545.1 Dendrolimus houi
GCACTGATGGCACCTGAAAGCCGCCCTTAAAAAAGGGGTCGTCGCTTTAGTTTTTGAGCAAAAACACTTTGAATTTTCAAAAAACAGTTTTTCACTATAACTTTTGTGCCGATGTGCTAGCACAATTCTAACAACACTGGCGCATGCGCCTCACTTACGCGCACACAACGATATATCACTCGGGTCGATAGCGTTAGAAAAACCTATTTTTCGAATTTTTCCGGCGGAGCTCTGAGAAAATCGACTGTTCTCGAGCGCGGTTCGAGCGGAACTGATTACCGATGTTAGGTTAGGTTAGGTTTGGGGACGGGTGGTCCCCAGGGGTGCCGCCCTGGACACGTCTCCGTCCGGGCAGCGGTACAGGGGATGCGTCCCCGGGGCCCCTAGCGGCCACTGTCACACCCCTTCACTCCGTGACAGTGGTGTCCCACCTATCCACTCCAAATCCTTGTATTCCTTCCTTCCTTCCAAACTTCTTCCTTCACAAACACCCCTCCCTCCGACGTTAGGAGAACGCCGCTTCATCGGTCTCCATGGAGGAGCGGCGGGCAACGGTCCCAGCGTCGACGCATCTTGCTCCGCTGGCGCCGTTGCCAGGAGAGGGCCGCACGGTTCGCCCGTGCGCCCCAACGACGTGGACAGTGGCGGCGGGGCCAGAGATGGGCGTTACCGCCGAGCGTTATCCGCGTGGTGTCGTGGTCGTCTCGCGGCCACACGGGACCGCGGGGCTTGCCTTCAGTGGCTGGCCCAAGAGGATGAGCACCTCAATAAAAAATCCCCTGTTACTTAAGCTGCGGCGCAGGGCGACCTGTTTTGAGGCCGGGGGGCAAACCCGGTCATTATTGCGGACCACACCCATTTTCTTTTATACAACGTAGACTACTCGTGGGAACAGATATGGAAGCTTTTAAAACAAACACAAAACCCGATGAAGTGCTTGCGAAGGGCGGTGATGATGTGAAGAAGAAGCCTGAGAAGGGCCAGCAACCCAACACGAAAGGGCCTGTGAAGGGCGGAGAAAAATCCTTTACTCTCGGTTTCTCTCGGCGATCTCGTCGCCGGTCGAGGAACCACAGAGCAGCCGTCAAGGTGGCTCCGCACCACGCGGTCGCAGCCCTTGATACAGACGACGTCTCCTTCTCCTCGTCCGATCCATCCGGAGACGAGGACATGTCGGCTCCCCTATCCAGGCCCCACCAAAGGCCCCGGTTGCCAAAGCGCCGGAGGGAAGAGCAAAGCCAGGCTCTCTGGCTCCCTGTCGGCGATCTCTCCGCCGGCGGAAGCGCCGAACTCTTCAAGCCAAACCAGCTCCTGCACAGTGCGGCTGGAGAGGCTTGATGTAGCAGACCTGCCCCCGTCCGGCCCATTCAGGGTCGAGCACGGGACCACCGCCCCTGTTCAGGCCCCACCAGGCCCCGGTCCCCAAAGGACCGGAGGGGACGAGAGCAAGAGCCAGGCTGCCTCCCGCAACACGCGGTTGAGACAGTTCCTGGCTCTAGACGACATAGAGGACGACGACCTATCCCTCTTACGTCATCCGATGAGCAGGGGATGGTGCCTCCTCCTCCAAAGCCCCCGCCTGAGGCTCCGGCAGCTGCTAAAGCGCCGGACGCCAAGCGGGGCAGAGGCCGTCCTCCCACAACGGGAGAGCACGTGGGCCTAGCAGCCGTAAAACAGGCGCAAGTGGAGGCCCAGATCACGGAGAGGGCCCAATCGATGGCGACCACAAGGGTGACCAGGCCTAGAGCCGGAACTCCCCTTGCGGGCCAGGCCCCTCCCGACGCTCACACCACCAACCACGCGGAGGGCCTCCAGCGGCAGATCGCCGTTTCTTTGGCGGTGGTAGCTGGCGTAGCAAAGGTGTCGAAGGGCCTAAAGGGGACCCTTCAGAAGGCCCTAAGAGAGTCGGTGGCCTCCATTCAGAAGGCCTCGGAGGAGCTCCTCACCCGCACTGCCACCCAGGAGGTCGCCCTGCTCCGTGCGGCGAACAGCCGCATGGAAGCGGAGTTGGCTGACCTCCGGAGCGAGCTGAGGAGCCTCCGGGCGAGCTGACGCGACCGCGTGCAGGAGCCGCGCCGCCAGCACCACAATACCCAATATTGAGGCGACGATCGAGGCCTCGGGGACTTGACAGGCCTCCGCCCGCACGAATGCCGCGGGAGGGCGCGAGAGGCAGCCGCGTGACTCTCTCAGAGCTGGGGAAGCTCACCTCCCCGGCTCGCTCACAGGAGAAGGCCGCCCACATTAGCGGGGCGGCCCACCGCCGCCGGGAAGCGGGTAATACCTCCGGTTTAAATATACCGCGACCCGGCACCCAGGCGGTAGGAGGCTCCCCATGGGGTTTCAGTGGTATACCCGGCGTCGGTCGTATTGATTAACCGGCGTCGGGGAGCCTCACACACCGGCCGCGACCTCCCGGCGCGGCTGATGGTGCGGTAATGCATTTCATGTTAAAAAAAAAAAAAAAAAAAAAAAAAGGGGACGGGTGGTTGATTTTTCAGTCGAACGTTTTTGGTTGATTTTACGGACGGTGCTTTTGATGCTTATCGTTGACGACTCGGCTAGTTTCACGGATTTTTGACATTCTTGCCTACTCGTTGACCCGGATTTGTCTGTTTTTGGTTTGATTTCGACTTTGACTTGCTTTGATGTTGACTTGGTTTTTTCTCACTGGATTTTGATTTTACTTGTTGGCTTGGACTTGTTGTTCGTTTGGGACCTCCCCTCAGCTTCCTCATGCCCCCAGGCCCTCCCTTGATGGCCAACTCGGTACAGAGTCACGCCTCGGGACTGTGCGAGGTCCGGAAACGGACTAACGCACGCTCCCGTGGGGAGAATGTTGACTCCGACTCGGATGAGTCGGGCAGAAAGGTGGTGACCCAGGAGGACACCCAGAAGCCAGGGACCCGGCGCGCTAAGGTGCTCCTGGGGGCCCGAACTCGAGGGTACAGCGCGGGAACGACGCTGTCCCGCGCAGAAACCGCGGAAGTCGAGGCTCAGGCAGAGGCCTTTGTCAGCGACCTCCGCCAGAACCTGACGAAGAAGACGAAGGCCTCTGCGCCTGAAGAAGGGTGGCTGGCTGCGGCTCTCAGTGGTGCGTTAGTTAGGCGTGGCCGAGGTCGCCAGGCCGGTGAAAAAGGGGACATCCGCGTCACCGGACTCGACGACTCGGTCACGCCATGGATGCGCTGAAGAGGCCATCGCTCGCGCAGGGGCTGCCCTCGCGAGCACGTAAGGTCTGGCGGGATCGGTGTGGGGCCAGGGTGTATGGGCGCTGCCTATGTCCAATGCCCCATCCCGGTCGCCAAGCAACTGACTGAGCTGAAGCACATTTGCGGGCTTCAGCTCAGCGGAGGTGTCGGCCCGTGAGAGGGGCCCATACGCTGTATGCGGTGCCTCTACACGGGCCATATCACAGTGATATGCCTGGATGGGCGTGTGTATGAGGTCGGCCTGTGTTTCCGTTGCGGCAGAAGCGGACACAGGGTCGCTCAGCGTTCTGAGCCGAACGCTCATTGCGTGGTTTGCGCCGAGTCGGGTCTCGACGCAAACCACGTGACGTTAATCGAGGGCTGCCTCCTCCACATGTCCGCGGCAAGTTCGTACCTCCGGCGAATGTCGGAATAGGGAGACACCAGGAGGAGTCTAGTATGTCCCATTAAAATGCCCGGACGACATACTAGACTCTTGCAGGAAAACGTGAACCACTCCGCCACGGCCCAGGATTTACTCCTGCAGTCCATGGCGGAGCGGGAGGTTGGTCTGGCCGTAATATCGGAGCCGTATTACGTCCCCTCCCAGAGTAACTGGGTTGGGGACCTGGACGACACGGTGGCAGTCGTTGCCAGTTCGGGCGCTGGCACCCCACTCATCGAGATCGAGAGGGCAGGGTTACGCGGTGGCAGGGTGGGGAGCACACCTTCATAGGTGTGTATTTTTTCCCCAACCGACCCCTCGACAGAGTTCGAGCTTTTCTTGGATTCTGTCAGGCCGCCGCGGGCAGACAGTCGCCGAGGGCGACGTTCGTACTCGGCGACTTCAACGCCAAATCCCGCTCCTGGGGAAACACTGTCACCGAATTGAGGGGACTGGCTGTGGAAACGTGGGCGCTACAAAGTGGTTTGACCCTTTTGAACCGCGGTTCGGTCCACACCTGCGTGCGAGCGCGGGGTGGCTCCGTCGTAGATTTGTCGTTTGCCACCTATGCGATCGCACGCAGGGTGATGAATTGGAAAGTAGAGGAGGAGGTGGAGACTTTGTCGGACCACCTCTACATAAGGTTCGAAGTCTCCCCTCCTCCTACCAGAACAGGTTCAAACCCCCCACGTAGTCGCGGCCAGTTCCCTCGATGGGCCATCAGCCGGCTCGATTCCGAGCTGGCTGAGGAGATGGCCGTCGTCCAGGGCTGGACCAACCCAGAGAGAAACACCTGTCCGGAGGATCTGGCGGAGGGGCATGCGCAGAACCTTACGAGGGTTTGCGATGCCTCGATGCCACGGTCGCGTCGACGTCGGCAGAAACCAGCGGTTTACTGGTGGACCGCAGAGATCGGCAGTCTGAGGGAGGCAGCCCTTCGGGCTCGCCGGTCTCTGGAGAACTGCAGGCGTCGACATCCTCCGGACAGAGGTGAGGAGGAACATCGCTGGGAGGAGTATAAAGCTGCCAAGAAGGCTCTTCAAATTGCCATCTGTCAGGCGAAGACCGGGCCCGGGAAGAAATTTTATCCAGTCTGGATGGGGACCCTGGGGACGTCCGTGCCGGGTGGCGCGCAAGAAAATGCGCACCTGCTCCACACCGGTTACAGAGTGCCTACCACACGGGTCCTAAACAGAATAATAGACAGGCTCTTCCCGGACCCGGGAGCTCTCTCCTCCCAGGATGTGTCCTCCTCTTGAAATACCCTCGGAGACTGATCCTACCCCAGTCTCCGAGGAGGAAATGGAAACGGCCCTGGATCGACTCCGGGGCCGGAAAACAGCACCGGGACCGGACGGGGCCCAGGCCGAGTCTTCTTCCTGGCTGCCAAACACCCAGGCGGCCAGCTTCGGGAACTCTTTGACGCCTGCATCAGGACAGGTGAGTTCCCGAAGCAGTGGGAAAGAGGGCCGGCTGTGTCTCATCCCGAAAGAGGGCTGCCCTCCTGAAGATCCCTCCGCCTACAGGCCTATCGTTCTGTTGGACGAGATGGCAAAAAGTGTTTGAGAAGATCTTGGCGAGCCGCCTCGTCCAGCACCTGGATTCTGGTGGGCCTGGACTCTCGGAGGCTCAGTACGGTTTTAGGTCGGGGCGCTCCACTCTGGACGCCCTGTTCGAGCTGAGGAGCCTCACGAGAGAGGCGGAGAGCATAGAGGAGTCTGTCTTGGTGGTATCTTTGGATATCCAAAATGCCTTCAACAGTCTACCTTTTGAAACGATTCTAGAGGCACTCCGGTTTCAGGGAGTGCCTCAGTACCTTGTAAGACTGTTGGAGGCGTACCTCCAAGACAGATATATTCTCTGGGAGGGCGGTTTTGGTAAGATTTCTGGTAGGCGACGTGTCGTGTGCCGTGTTCCACAGGGTTCGGTGCTGGGCCCGATCCGCTTATCCGATTATTAATATCCGATAATCGATCCGATCCGATATCGATTAATATCCGATTATGCTTCGGTAAGTATCTGCATCAGACAGCGGGCGGGAACCAACGCCAGAATGCGCAGAGCGCGGCGCACCCAACGACACAGCATACCATACGCTGGTGGAGTGCGCCGCCTGGGGACCTCAGCCTCATCAGCTAGAAAGTTCAGTGGGTCCTGTGTCCTCACTCCAACAGTTGGCCGAAGCCATGTTGTCGAGCAAGGACGGATGGAGAGCGGTTTCTCCTTCAGCGAGACGGTAATGTCCCTGAAGGAGGCCGCGAGAGGACCAGGGAGGTGAATGCGTACGCAGACCCCATCCGACGACGGCGGACTGGTGGTCGGAGGCGTCGCTACGCACACCACCTCCTTAGTGCCGTCACAGGGGCCCCGGGGACCGGGGTAACCCGCTGGACTTCCTCCCCTGTTGATGAATCAGGGCACCTTGCCTTCGGGGTGTCCTGAAGATTGCCAGACGTAGGGGTGTCATGAATGCAGTAGCTCGGCTCTAGTTCTCGTGGCACCCCGTAAAAGCGTGGGAAAGAGGCGCGAAAAGAAAGAGGTTAGGTTTAGTGGGTAGTCTGGCGGACGGGATCTCGCGACTACTACCGCCGCCGGCGGTAGTTATGCGTGGAGATCCCCGCCGCTGGGAGTCTCACACTCCCCTCGGTTAACCTCCCCCGGGACCGAGGGGGTGTCGCAAGAAAAGACATTCCCCCTGCGTTATAAAAAAAAAAAAAAAAAAAAAAGGGGACGGGTGGTTGAAGACTGGGCGCTTCAATCTAACCTGTCCATTCTGAACCAGGGGTCGGTCCAGACCTGCGTGCGTGCGCGGGGTGGATCGATCATCGACCTGTCATTCGCCACACATGCGGCCGCCTGCAGAGTGGTAGGATGGAGAGTGCTGGAGGAGGTGGAGACTCTGTCTGATCACTTGTACATCAGATTCGAGCTCTCCCCCTCGCCTAGCGCTAACACTGTTCAGGGCCCCACCCGACTCCCGCGCTGGGCTCTTACCAAGCTCGACGCGGAGCAGGCCGAGGAGAGGGCAATCATCGAATGTTGCACCTATCCAGCCGACCTGGGGAATCCGGAGGCGCAGCCTGAGCACATGCGCAAATCCCTCAAAAGGATTTGCGACGCTGCTATGCCTCGAACCAAACGACCGCCGCCGCGTACATCGGTCCATTGGTGAACTGAGGAGCTGGCTGAACTGCGGAGGGCAGTCCGCAAAATCAGCCACAGGCTCAAACGCAGCAGAGCGCGTCGTCTTCCAGACTATGTTGAGGAGAATGGACTCGTGGGAGAGTTCAGACAGGCCAGAAAGGCCCTTTCGATCGCAATTCTACGAGCGAAAGCTCGGGCTCGGGAGGAGATCCTCGAGACACTAGACTGGGACCCTTGGGGGCGTCCGTACCGTGCGGCCCGCAACACGTTGCAGCCTTGCAGCTCCACGGTAACCGAAACGCTCGAACCCGAGGTCCTCCGGTCGGTTATCGATGGGGCCCTTCCGGATCCGGGATCTTCACTCCCCAATAAATAAATGAACCGGATATAACGGTGATCGGAGAGTGTCTCCACCCCTGTGACAACCCTCCAGTCCCGCACACAGCGCGCCAATTCAGGGCTGGCAAATGAGACGTCGACAATTGAGCCGCCCTGCTGGCGCACACACGTGTGTACAGAGCCCCGATTGAGAACTACGAGACCCTTTTCGATGACCCATTCTTATAGCGCCTCACCACGCGCGCACGTACCCGGGGATCCCCAAGCCACGGATTTTGCATTGAGGTTCCCGAGCACGAGCACGGGGCGAGGTCGGCTGCGGGCCACCACTATGCCCACTTCCTCTATCCAACCTTCAAAATCGGCGAGCCTTCGGTTCGGGGACAAGTAGCCCCCAAGGACTACAATCTCCCCGATAGTTGCCGCCACGTAGCCCCGTCCTTACCCACCGGCTGGGAGGGCATGCGGTGGCGGTCCGAACGATGATAGCCACCGAGCCATCAAGATTCCCCGCCCAGTCAGAACGGGGGACGACGACGTAGTATGGCTCGGCGACTACGGCCAGCTGTATGCCCCACTGCGCCAGACTCTGCACCAACAAGTCCTGGGCGTCGGCGCAGTGGTTCAAGTTTCCTGGACCACTAAGAGAGCCATTGGGACGATCTTTATTCCTGCATCCTAGTGGTCCCGGGCGCTGGCAATGGCGACGGCTGCAGCGAGCGAGGTAGAGGCTGCGGCGGCCGCGACGGCAGCGGCTGAGAGTTGTTGCTGGCCGCGGCCTGCCTGAGACCTTTCCTGTTGCGTTTCCTTTTTCGTTTGGCGCCTTCTTTTGGTCGCCAGTCTGTTTTAGTGATTGGTCCACCTTCTTACCGGTGGACCCCGTATTGTATTATGGGGGCCCGCGCTTTTTCGCGCGGCCGGCACTCTCCTGCACATCCAATGACCCGCCGCTCGGCCTGCTGCACTGCAAATACTGCAGTGTGGCGGGTTCTGGCACGTAGCGGCGGGATGTCCTGGTTGACCGCAGCGATAGCAATCTTTGCTGCGGTCGACAGAGAGGAGCAGGTGCAGGCGACGTGTCCTGCCGCAAGGCAGCGCCAGCTCCGCTCCGGACCGGCTCGGCAGAACTTTGATGTCCGCCAAAGCCCATCCCACCATTAGTCTCTTCCTCTCTTTCAGCTTTATGGCCGCCGCCACGGGACAGGCCAGGATCACATAACCCAGCCTGTCTGGGCGCAGACGTATGACGCTAGAATTAATAAGTCCAGCGGCAACATTCGTGTCCCGGGCGACGGCGGCCACGACCTCTTCAACGGTGGTGAAGTCATCCAGACCCGAGACGCGTACGTTGAGGCATCTCTCAGGCCTGGACACCTTCACCTCCTCCTCGGGCAGAACTTCTTTTAGCCGCGTGGCAAGGGCGTCGGCCTTCGCCCCGCTATCTTTCCGGGGAGAAGGAGCATACGAGCCCCTGTCCGCGCAGTTTTCAGTTTTACCCCGGTATTCCGAGTTCGCCAAGTTTGATGTTGGCCTTGGCCTTCTGCATGACGTCCGCATAGCTAGTGCCCTTTTCACAGCCGCAGGTAAAGCGTGAGTATTACCGCGGTGGTATTGGGCACCCGCATACGCGGACCTTGGTCTGCAGAAGGTTTCGGTGCCTTCGGCTTCGCCCGAGGCTGAGCAGCCCGACCGGTATCGCTTGGTTTGGTCGGTGGTTTTTCCTTTAGCTTTACGGGCTACCACCGACCATCCTTCTTTTAGTCCTGGGGGCGGCGGCTCTGAGGCCGATGTACCAGCCCTAGTTGGTTCCTTAGGGGTGCTCGTCGTGCTCTTCGACTCAACGCCGCCTCGCTTTCGTTTGGCGGGCAGCGGAGGAAAATCCACTGGGGAGTCCACGGGAGGGCGGTTAGCCTGCCCTCTTCCGGATACAGGAGTCCGCTGTGTACTCGCCCGCCGGTTATCTACAGCCAGCGGCGGGTGGACTCGCCTCTCCGGAAGTAGGCGGTGGACATGGGGGTGGCGGAGGCGGAGGCTTCGGCATTGGCGATCTTGAGGCGGGTACAAGCCGGGGTCGGGTTAACTCGGCTCGAAGACTAGCCATCTCAGTTTTCATCTGGCTCATTTCGGCCTCGAGGCGTCTATTGGCCGCTTCAAGTCGCCTGATCTCCTCAGACTCGGTGCGGCCACGCAACACCTCGAAGGCGTCACTAATGATGGAGACCGAGTCGTTAAGGGACTTCATAAAAGTCCCTTTTAACCCTCTGGGGACTTTTGCCACATGGCGGATGACCCCCAGGGCGTTTCGGACGTCGGTCTCTATGGCCTGGGCGGTTCTAGCTCCAGCCTCGTCCGTGATTGTGACCGACCCCGAGCGACTAGAGTTCTAAGGCCCGTCGAGCGTCACGCGCCTCTTCGGCGGCTCTAATCAGCCCGATGGTGCTCTCCTCATGGTCCAGCTCAAGGTCGGCGACCCGACCCGCTTGGGCAACGGCTTCCTTGGCCCGTTCCAAACTGGCGGCCTCTACTGTGACTCCCGCTGTGGGTGGAGATACCCTGCGGGAGGTTTTGGACGCCACTGTTTCCTCATCACTTGAAACAAGAGATATGTTTTTTGGGGGGCCCCGGTAAGGCCTCCTCCTCTTTTTTTGGACGCGCCACTGGCTCGACGGATTCGAGGGCCTGGCCTCCGGTTCGTTGCGTATGTCGGGTCCTGATCCGAAGCGTGAGCGCGTCGGTGAGCGCGATCGTGTCGGTGAGCGCGACCGCGAACGAGAACCTGTCCTAGAGCGGGACCGAATGGAGAACATCGAGAGGTTACTATCCGACTCATCGACGGCTCCACTCAAGGCCCCGCTTATATAACCACTTTTGGTGCCACTGGCAACAGACGTGCGGCCGCTCTGTCTGCTGCTACTACGCGCGAATGTGACTTCACCGCCCATCTCGGGTACCTTCTTCTTGGACATAGTCCATGTAGAGCGCTGAGGACGTTCCCCAGAATACGATGGGGAACAGCTGGCCTTACCACAGGTATAGGCATCGGCGTGGAATTTGCCCTCCTTTTTTGGGCGGAAAATCGACCCACCTGGGGTAGTTGCTCTTGTTCTTGTGCTTTCATAGGTTTTCGAGCTAATTTTGTCTCCGCTACGGGAGACCATCTGAAGGCTTACAGACTAAGCTGTGAGCGACGTGCGAAGGACCTGCATTGTGCAGGAACCCCACACGCCGCCCACAGGGCGCTAGCAGCCGGGACGACCCGCCCGGCATGCAGCTGCAGGCACGCCCAACCAAGCTTCGGGTGGGTGGGAGAATCGATCCACCGAAAGGGCAGGTGGAACGAGAACCTCACCCAGCGTCGTCCTTCCTGCAAACTCCTCCGCGGTGCTGGTGCGGTCGGACAAACGTCACCGCCACCGCACCAAACATCGCGCGACAGTGACGAAACACTACAAGGGCGGACCGCGCCCTCAGGCCCCTCCGTCGTCGGCCCGGGGATTGGCAGAACGCCCGGCTGCCGGACCCGTCGCCGCCACATCTCCAGGGGCCTCTCCGCTGAACGGAGAGGTGCGAGTGGCCCGTCAAACATGGAAGAGATGGGTAGTTGTGAAGATGGGAGGGACACACGGGAGCCTTTTAAGAATAGGGACGTAGGTGGGACACCACTGTCACGGAAAGAAGGAGGGAATGTGACAGTGGCCGCTGGGGCCCGGGGACGCTTCCCCGTGTGCCAAACGTGGTCGGAGGGGGTGAGGACCGCGGGGGGCAATTTCTAACCTGCCCCAACGCTACTACCGTTCCCAGTGCCCTGGACATTTGATTGCTGTGCTGGCTTAGGCTTGCATCGTAAGATATCCGTTCTATAATTAATGTATAAATCCTCAGTGTTCTCATAGATTTCTTTTTTGACATAAGCACTCCACTGAATTTCCGACCAACTTTCTACACTATTGACTATCTCTTGATGAACCTTTGTAAATCGAGCCCACTTATAATAAAATAAATAATTCTGCATTTTGAAATATTTTAAATCTAATCTATGACTAACAAACAACGTAACTATAAACAAAAAAAACCTTAGATTTAGCAACCGTTTTATCAATATCAATTTCGATATAAAATTTATCAAGTACCAAAAAGAGACAAGAATTTTACAAATGTTAAACCAATACAATTATTTATGAAGAAAAAAAAAACTTAAGTACAAAAAACTACATAAAATTTTACAACTGTTTGACCAATACAATTTTTGACGAAATTTTTCTAAGTCCCAAAAAATGCTTAAAATTTTATAAGTGTTTGAAAAATGTTGACCTAGAAAAAATCGGGCATAGGTTCTCCCCGTTTGAACCAAATTTACCTAATTATTCTAAGACCCTGATTCACATGCAAGAAATATTCTAAGTCCCTATTTTATAAGTAAGAAATATTCTAAGTTATTATAATCTAATCATTAAAGTCCAAATTAGCACAAAATTAAAAACAATAATTTAAATGTACTCACAGTTAAAAGTCCACTCACACTTGACCGTTTTGTGACGTCACTCCGGATGTTGCCTGCGGGCTGTCCCCCCGCTGTTACCTCAGGCGTTGCCTGCGGGGTTCCCCCCGCTATACCGCCGTCACGGACACCTAGCTGGCTCCCTGCGTCGTCTGTATTTACACCTTCCTCTTCAGCACCAGATCAGGAGCTGTTCCACTCCTGACGTGAAACCCGTCCCCCGACTCGCCCCGAACCACTGCCCATAGGTGCGAAGCGTAGACAAAAACCATAAGTCTACTGTATAGCCGATCCGACTCGTACAGGACCAAAATTTGTACAAGAGTACAAATAAAATGCTTGCTTCAGTACAAAATGTTTATTCTATACCGAACCGAGAGCAACCCTACTATTTTTTTTATTTTTTTTTGGAGCTGGATCCAGCTGAATAGCCGCGGATGGCTGTTTTAGCGATACCGGACTTTAGGGGGCTTCCCGACTCCGTGGGAGCGGAGGCGTTCAGCCCGGAGGCAGCACGCTCGAGGAGGCACCTCCTGTGAGGTTCGACCTCGGCTCGACCGCTGCGGGGGATTGACTCTACATAGGAGTTAGCCGTGAGAGGCTGAATGAACTAAGCCAATAGGCTGAAATGATTATTATCGGGGACTCGTTACCGACTCCGCCGGCGGAGCCGATCCTAGTCTATCGTTACTACCGCTTCGCAACGTGTTATGGCTGGAGGAGAAGAAGCGGCGGAAGAAAATGAAATCTATGAGAACACTGAGGATTTATACATTAATTATAGAACGGATATCTTACGATGCAAGCCTAAGCCAGCACAGCAATCAAATGTCCAGGGCACTGGGAACGGTAGTAGCGTTGGGGCAGGTTAGAAATTGCCCCCCGCGGTCCTCACCCCCTCCGACCACGTTTGGCACACGGGGAAGCGTCCCCGGGCCCCAGCGGCCACTGTCACATTCCCTCCTTCTTTCCGTGACAGTGGTGTCCCACCTACGTCCCTATTCTTAAAAGGCTCCCGTGTGTCCCTCCCATCTTCACAACTACCCATCTCTTCCATGTTTGACGGGCCACTCGCACCTCTCCGTTCAGCGGAGAGGCCCCTGGAGATGTGGCGGCGACGGGTCCGGCAGCCGGGCGTTCTGCCAATCCCCGGGCCGACGACGGAGTGGGCCTAAGGGCGGTCCGCCCCTTGTAGTGTTTCGTCACTGTCGCGCGATGTTTGGTGCGGTGGCGGTGACGTTTGTCCGACCGCACCAGCACCGCGGAGGAGTTTGCAGGAAGGACGACGCTGGGTGAGGTTCTCGTTCCACCTGCCCTTTCGGTGGATCGATTCTCCCACCCACCCGAAGCTTGGTTGGGCGTGCCTGCAGCTGCATGCCGGGCGGGTCGTCCCGGCTGCTAGCGCCCTGTGGGCGGCGTGTGGGGTTCCTGCACAATGCAGGTCCTTCGCACGTCGCTCACAGCTTAGTCTGTAAGCCTTCAGATGGTCTCCCGTAGCGGAGACAAAATTAGCTCGAAAAAACCTATGAAAGCACAAGAACAAGAGCAACTACCCCAGGTGGGTCGATTTTCCGCCCAAAAAAAAAGGAGGGCAAATCCCACGCCGATGCCTATACCTGTGGTAAGGCCAGCTGTTCCCCATCGTATTCTGGGGGGGGGAACGTCCTTGCGCTCTACATGGACTATGTCCAAGAAGAAGGTACCCGAGATGGGCGGTGAAGTCACATTCGCGCGTAGTAGCAGCAGACAGAGCGGCCGCACGTCTGTTGCCAGTGGCACCAAAAGTGGTTATATAAGCGGGGCCTTGAGTGGAGCCGTCGATGAGTCGGATAGTAACCTCTCGATGTTCTCCATTCGGTCCCGCTCTAGGACAGGTTCTCGTTCGCGGTCGCGCTCACCGACACGATCGCGCTCACCGACGCGCTCACGCTTCGGATCAGGACCCGACATACGCAACGAACCGGAGGCCAGGCCCTCGAATCCGTCGAGCCAGTGGCGCGTCCAAAAAAAGAGGAGGAGGCCTTACCGGGGCCCCCCAAAAAACATATCTCTTGTTTCAAGTGATGAGGAAACAGTGGCGTCCAAAACCTCCCGCAGGGTATCTCCACCCACAGCGGGAGTCACAGTAGAGGCCGCCAGTTTGGAACGGGCCAAGGAAGCCGTTGCCCAAGCGGGTCGGGTCGCCGACCTTGAGCTGGACCATGAGGAGAGCACCATCGGGCTGATTAGAGCCGCCGAAGAGGCGCGTGACGCTCGACGGGCCTTAGAACTCTAGTCGCTCGGGGTCGGTCACAATCACGGACGAGGCTGGAGCTAGAACCGCCCAGGCCATAGAGACCGACGTCCGAAACGCCCTGGGGGTCATCCGCCATGTGGCAAAAGTCCCCAGAGGGTTAAAAGGGACTTTTATGAAGTCCCTTAACGACTCGGTCTCCATCATTAGTGACGCCTTCGAGGTGTTGCGTGGCCGCACCGAGTCTGAGGAGATCAGGCGACTTGAAGCGGCCAATAGACGCCTCGAGGCCGAAATGAGCCAGATGAAAACTGAGATGGCTAGTCTTCGAGCCGAGTTAACCCGACCCCGGCTTGTACCCGCCTCAAGATCGCCAATGCCGAAGCCTCCGCCTCCGCCACCCCCATGTCCACCGCCTACTTCCGGAGAGGCGAGTCCACCCGCCGCTGGCTGTAGATAACCGGCGGGCGAGTACACAGCGGACTCCTGTATCCGGAAGAGGGCAGGCTAACCGCCCTCCCGTGGACTCCCCAGTGGATTTTCCTCCGCTGCCCGCCAAACGAAAGCGAGGCGGCGTTGAGTCGAAGAGCACGACGAGCACCCCTAAGGAACCAACTAGGGCTGGTACATCGGCCTCAGAGCCGCCGCCCCCAGGACTAAAAGAAGGATGGTCGGTGGTAGCCCGTAAAGCTAAAAGGAAAAAACCACCGACCAAACCAAGCGATACCGGTCGGGCTGCTCAGCCTCGGGCGAAGCCGAAGGCACCGAAACCTTCTGCAGACCAAGGTCCGCGTATGCGGGTGCCCAATACCACCGCGGTAATACTCACGCTTTTACCTGCGGCTGTGGAAAAGGGCACTAGCTATGCGGACGTCATGCAGAAGGCCAAGGCCAACATCAAACTTGGCGAACTCGGAATACCGGGGGTAAAACTGAAAACTGCGCGGACAGGGGCTCGTATGCTCCTTCTCCCCGGAAAAGATAGCGGGGCGAAGGCCGACGCCCTTGCCACGCGGCTAAAAGAAGTTCTGCCCGAGGAGGAGGTGAAGGTGTCCAGGCCCGAGAGATGCCTCAACGTACGCGTCTCGGGTCTGGATGACTTCACCACCGTTGAAGAGGTCGTGGCCGCCGTCGCCCGGGACACGAATGTTGCCGCTGGACTTATTAATTCTAGCGTCATACGTCTGCGCCCAGACAGGCTGGGTTATGTGATCCTGGCCTGTCCTGTGGCGGCGGCCATAAAGCTGAAAGAGAGGAAGAGACTAATGGTGGGATGGGCTTTGGCGGACATCAAAGTTCTGCCGAGCCGGTCCGAGCGGAGCTGGCGCTGCCTTGCGGCAGGACACGTCGCCTGCACCTGCTCCTCCTCTGTCGACCGCAGCAAAGATTGCTATCGCTGCGGTCAACCAGGACATCCCGCCGCTACGTGCCAGAACCCGCCACACTGCAGTATTTGCAGTGCAGCAGGCCGAGCGGCGGGTCATTGGATGTGCAGGAGAGTGCCGGCCGCGCGAAAAAGCGCGGGCCCCCCCACCAATACGGGGTCCACCGGTAAGAAGGTGGACCAATCACTAAAACAGACTGGCGACCAAAAGAAGGCGCCAAAACGAAAAAGGAAACGCAACAGGAAAGGTCTCAGGCAGGCCGCGGCCAGCAACAACTCTCAGCCGCTGCCGTCGCGGCCGCCGCAGCCTCTACCTCGCTCGCTGCAGCCGTCGCCATTGCCAGCGCCCGGGACCACTAGGATGCAGGAATAAAAGATCGTCCCAATGGCTCTCTTAGTGGTCCAGGGAAACTTGAACCACTGCGCCGACGCCCAGGACTTGTTGGTGCAGAGTCTGGCGCAGTGGGGCATACAGCTGGCCGTAGTCGCCGAGCCATACTACGTCGTCCCCCGTTCTGACTGGGCGGGGAATCTTGATGGCTCGGTGGCTATCATCGTTCGGACCGCCACCGCATGCCCTCCCCTAGCCGGTGTGGTAAGGGGACGGGGCTACGTGGCGGCAACTATCGGGGAGATTGTAGTCCTTGGGGGCTACTTGTCCCCGAACCGAAGGCTCGCCGATTTTGAAGGTTGGATAGAGGAAGTGGGCATAGTGGTGGCCCGCAGCCGACCTCGCCCCGTGCTCGTGCTCGGGAACCTCAATGCAAAATCCGTGGCTTGGGGATCCCCGGTACACGTGCGCGTGGTGAGGCGCTATAAGAATGGGTCATCGAAAAGGGTCTCGTAGTTCTCAATCGGGGCTCTGTACACACGTGTGTGCGCCAGCAGGGCGGCTCAATTGTCGACGTCTCATTTGCCAGCCCTGAATTGGCGCGCTGTGTGCGGGACTGGAGGGTTGTCACAGGGGTGGAGACACTCTCCGATCACCGTTATATCCGGTTCATTTATTTATTGGGGGGAGTGAAGATCCCCGGATCCGGGAAGGGCCCATCGATAACCGACCGGAGGACCTCGGGTTCGAGCGTTTCGGTTACCGTGGAGCTGCAAGGCTGCAACGTGTTGCGGGCCGCACGGTACGGACGCCCCCAAGGGTCCCAGTCTAGTGTCTCGAGGATCTCCTCCCGAGCCCGAGCTTTCGCTCGTAGAATTGCGATCGAAAGGGCCTTTCTGGCCTGTCTGAACTCTCCCACGAGTCCATTCTCCTCAACATAGTCTGGAAGACGACGCGCTCTGCTGCGTTTGAGCCTGTGGCTGATTTTGCGGACTGCCCTCCGCAGTTCAGCCAGCTCCTCAGTTCACCAATGGACCGATGTACGCGGCGGCGGTCGTTTGGTTCGAGGCATAGCAGCGTCGCAAATCCTTTTGAGGGATTTGCGCATGTGCTCAGGCTGCGCCTCCGGATTCCCCAGGTCGGCTGGATAGGTGCAACATTCGATGATTGCCCTCTCCTCGGCCTGCTCCGCGTCGAGCTTGGTAAGAGCCCAGCGCGGGAGTCGGGTGGGGCCCTGAACAGTGTTAGCGCTAGGCGAGGGGGAGAGCTCGAATCTGATGTACAAGTGATCAGACAGAGTCTCCACCTCCTCCAGCACTCTCCATCCTACCACTCTGCAGGCGGCCGCATGTGTGGCGAATGACAGGTCGATGATCGATCCACCCCGCGCACGCACGCAGGTCTGGACCGACCCCTGGTTCAGAATGGACAGGTTAGATTGAAGCGCCCAGTCTTCAACCACCCGTCCCCTTTTTTTTTTTTTTTTTTTTTATAACGCAGGGGGAATGTCTTTTCTTGCGACACCCCCTCGGTCCCGGGGGAGGTTAACCGAGGGGAGTGTGAGACTCCCAGCGGCGGGGATCTCCACGCATAACTACCGCCGGCGGCGGTAGTAGTCGCGAGATCCCGTCCGCCAGACTACCCACTAAACCTAACCTCTTTCTTTTCGCGCCTCTTTCCCACGCTTTTACGGGGTGCCACGAGAACTAGAGCCGAGCTACTGCATTCATGACACCCCTACGTCTGGCAATCTTCAGGACACCCCGAAGGCAAGGTGCCCTGCTTCATCAACAGGGGAGGAAGTCCGCGGGTTACCCCCGGTCCCCGGGGCCCCTGTGACGGCACTAAGGGAGGTGGTGTGCGTAGCGACGCCTCCGACCACCAGTCCGCCGTCGTCGGATGGGGTCTGCGTACGCATTCACCTCCCTGGTCCTCTCCGCGGCCTCCTTCAGGGACATTACCGTCTCGCTGAAGGAGGAAACCGCTCTCCATCCGTCCTTGCTCGACAACATGGCTTCGGCCAACTGTTGGAGTGAGGACACAGGACCCACTGAACTTTCTAGCTGATGAGGCTGAGGTCCCCAGGCGGCGCACTCCACCAGCGTATGGTATGCTGTGTCGTTGGGTGCGCCGCGCTCTGCGCATTCTGGCGTTGGTTCCCGCCCCGCTGTCTGATGCAGATACTTACCGAAGCATAATCGGATATTAATCGATATCGGATCGGATCGGATTATCGGATATTAATAATCGGATAAGCGGATCGGGCCCAGCACCGAACCCTGTGGAACACGGCACACGACACGTCGCCTACCAGAAATCTTACCAAAACCGCCCTCCCAGAGAATATATCTGTCTTGGAGGTACGCCTCCAACAGTCTTACAAGGTACTGAGGCACTCCCTGAAACCGGAGTGCCTCTAGAATCGTTTCAAAAGGTAGACTGTTGAAGGCATTTTGGATATCCAAAGATACCACCAAGACAGACTCCTCTATGCTCTCCGCCTCTCTCGTGAGGCTCCTCAGCTCGAACAGGGCGTCCAGAGTGGAGCGCCCCGACCTAAAACCGTACTGAGCCTCCGAGAGTCCAGGCCCACCAGAATCC
Source organism: Dendrolimus houi (assembly GCA_039645545.1). NCBI lineage: Eukaryota > Metazoa > Arthropoda > Insecta > Lepidoptera > Lasiocampidae > Dendrolimus > Dendrolimus houi. The sequence goes on from JBBJBW010000036.1 coordinate 18,167, forward strand.
AGGTGCTGGACGAGGCGGCTCGCCAAGATCTTCTCAAACACTTTTGCCATCTCGTCCAACAGAACGATAGGCCTGTAGGCGGAGGGATCTTCAGGAGGGCAGCCCTCTTTCGGGATGAGACACAGCCGGCCCTCTTTCCACTGCTTCGGGAACTCACCTGTCCTGATGCAGGCGTCAAAGAGTTCCCGAAGCTGGCCGCCTAGGTGTTTGGCAGCCAGGAAGAAGACTCGGCCTGGGCCCCGTCCGGTCCCGGTGCTGTTTTCCGGCCCCGGAGTCGATCCAGGGCCGTTTCCATTTCCTCCTCGGAGACTGGGGTAGGATCAGTCTCCGAGGGTATTTCAAGAGGAGGACACATCCTGGGAGGGGAGAAAGCTCCCGGGTCCGGGAAGAGCCCGTCTATTATTCTGTTTAGGACCCCGTGTGGTAGGCACTCTGTAACCGGTGTGGAGCAGGTGCGCATTTTCTTGCGCGCCACCCGGTACGGACGTCCCCAGGGGTCCCCATCCAGACTGGATAAAATTTCTTCCCGGGCCCGGGTCTTCGCCTGACAGATGGCAATTTGAAGAGCCTTCTTGGCAGCTTTATACTCCTCCCAGCGATGTTCCTCCTCACCTCTGTCCGGAGGATGTCGACGCCTGCAGTTCTCCAGAGACCGGCGAGCCCGAAGGGCTGCCTCCCTCAGACTGCCGATCTCTGCGGTCCACCAGTAAACCGCTGGTTTTTGCCGACGTCGACGCGACCGTGGCATCGAGACATCGCAAACCCTCGTAAGGGTTCTGCGCATGCCCTCCGCCAGATCCTCCGGACAGGTGTTTCTCTCTGGGTTGGTCCAGCCCTGGACGACGGCCATCTCCTCAGCCAGCTCGGAATCGAGCCGGCTGATGGCCCATCGAGGGAACTGGCCGCGACTACGTGGGGGGTTTGAACCTGTTCTGGTAGGAGGAGGGGAGACTTCGAACCTTATGTAGAGGTGGTCCGACAAAGTCTCCACCTCCTCCTCTACTTTCCAATTCATCACCCTGCGTGCGATCGCATAGGTGGCAAACGACAAATCTACGACGGAGCCACCCCGCGCTCGCACGCAGGTGTGGACCGAACCGCGGTTCAAAAGGGTCAAACCACTTTGTAGCGCCCACGTTTCCACAGCCAGTCCCCTCAATTCGGTGACAGTGTTTCCCCAGGAGCGGGATTTGGCGTTGAAGTCGCCGAGTACGAACGTCGCCCTCGGCGACTGTCTGCCCGCGGCGGCCCTGACAGAATCCAAGAAAAGCTCGAACTCTGTCAGGGGTCGGTTGGGGGAAAAATACACACCTATGAAGGTGTGCTCCCCCCACCCTGCCACCGCGTAACCCCGCCCCCTCTCGATCTCGATGAGTGGGGTGCCAGCGCCCGAACTGGCAACGACTGCCACCGTGTCGTCCAGGTCCCCAACCCAGTTACTCTGGGAGGGGACGTAATACGGCTCCGATATTACGGCCAGACCAACCTCCCACTCCGCCATGGACTGCAGGAGTAAATCCTGGGCCGTGGCGGAGTGGTTCACGTTTCCCTGTAAGAGTCTAGTATGTCGTCCGGGCATTTTAATGGGACATACTAGACTCCTCCTGGTGTCTCCCTATTCCGACATTCGCCGGAGGTACGAACTTGCCGCGGACATGTGGAGGGAGGCAGCCCCTCGACAACGTCACGTGGTTTGCGTCGAGACCCGACTCGGCGCAAACCACGCAATGAGCGTTCGGCTCAGAACACTGAGCGACCCTGTGTCCGCTTCTGCCGCAACGGAAACACAGGGCCGACCTATACACACGCCCATCCAGGCATATCACTGTGATATGGCCCGTGTAGAGGCACCGCATACAGCGTATGGGCCCCCTCTCACGGGCCGACACCTCCGCTGAGCTGAAGCCCACGCAAATGTGCTTCAGCTCAGTCAGTTGCTTGGCGACCGGGATGGGGCATTGGACATAGGCAGCGCCCATACACCCCGGCCCCACACCGATCCCGCCAGACCTTACGTGCTCGCGAGGGCAGCCCCCTGCGCGAGCGATGGCCTCTTCAAGCATCCATGGCGTGACCGAGTCGTCGAGTCCGGTGACGCGGATGTCCCCTTTTTTCACCGGCCTGGCGACCTCGGCCACGCCTACTAACGCACCACTGAGAGCCGCAGCCAGCCACCCCTTCTTCAGGCGCAGAGGCCTTCGTCTTCTTCGTCAGGTTCTGGCGGAGGTCGCTGACAAAGGCCTCTGCCTGAGCCTCGACTTCCGCGGTTTCTGCGCGGGACAGCGTCGTTCCCGCGCTGTACCCTCGAGTTCGGGCCCCCAGGAGCACCTTAGCGCGCCGGGTCCCTAGCTTCTGGGTGTCCTCCTGGGTCACCACCTTTCTGCCCGACTCATCCGAGTCGGAGTCAACATTCTCCCCACGGGAGCGTGCGTTAGTCCGTTTCCGGACCTCGCACAGTCCCGAGGCGTGACTCTGTACCGAGTTGGCCATCAAGGGAGGGTCCCCCCCATGAGCAAGCTGAGGGGAGGTCCCAAACGAACAACAAGTCCAAGCCAACAAGTAAAATCAAAATCCAGTGAGAAAAAACCAAGTCAACATTCAAAGTCGAAATCAAACCAAAAACAGACAAATCCGGGTCAACGAGTAGGCAAGAATGTCAAAAATCCGTGAAACTAGCCGAGTCGTCAACGATAAGCATCAAAAACACCATCCGTAAAAATCAACCAAAAACGTTCGACTGAAAAATCAACCACCCGTCCCCTTTTTTTTTTTTTTTTTTTTTTAACATGGGGAAATGCATTACCGCACCATCAGCCGCGCCGGGGAGGTCGCGGCCGGTGTGTGGGGCTCCCCCGACGCCGGTTAATCAATACGACCGACGCCGGGTATACCCACTGAAACCCCATGGGAGCCTCCTACCGCCTGGGTGCCGGGTCGCGGTATTTAAACCGGAGGTATTACCCGCTTCCCGGCGGCGGTGGGCCGCCCCGCTAATGTGGGGCGGCCTCTCCTGTGAGCGAGCCGGGGAGGTGAGCTTCCCCGGCTCTGAGAGAGTCACGCGGCTGCCTCTCGCGCCCTCCCGCGGCATTCGTGCGGGCGGAGGCCTGTCAAGTCCCCGAGGCCTCGATCGTCGCCTCAATATTGGGTGGTGGTGCTGGCGGCGCGGCTCCTGCACGCGGTCGCGTCAGCTCCGCCCGGAGGCTCCTCAGCTCGCTCCGGAGGTCAGCCAACTCCGCTTCCATGCGGCTGTTCGCCGCACGGAGCAGGGCGACCTCCTGGGTGGCAGTGCGGGTGAGGAGCTCCTCCGAGGCCTTCTGAATGGAGGCCACCGACTCTCTTAGGGCCTTCTGAAGGGTCCCCTTTAGGCCCTTCGACACCTTTGCTACGCCAGCTACCACCGCCAAAGAAACGGCGATCTGCCGCTGGAGGCCCTCCGCGTGGTTGGTGGTGTGAGCGTCGGGAGGGGCCTGGCCCGCAAGGGGAGTTCCGGCTCTAGGCCTGGTCACCCTTGTGGTCGCCATCGATTGGGCCCTCTCCGTGATCTGGGCCTCCACTTGCGCCTGTTTTACGGCTGCTAGGCCCACGTGCTCTCCCGTTGTGGGAGGACGGCCTCTGCCCCGCTTGGCGTCCGGCGCTTTAGCAGCTGCCGGAGCCTCAGGCGGGGGCTTTGGAGGAGGAGGCACCATCCCCTGCTCATCGGATGACGTAAGAGGGGATAGGTCGTCGTCCTCTATGTCGTCTAGAGCCAGGAACTGTCTCAACCGCGTGTTGCGGGAGGCAGCCTGGCTCTTGCTCGTCCCCTCCGGTCCTTTGGGGACCGGGGCCTTTGGTGGGGCCTGAACAGGGGCGGTGGTCCCGTGCTCGACCCTGAATGGGCCGGACGGGGGCAGGTCTGCTACATCAAGCCTCTCCAGCCGCACTGTGCAGGAGCTGGTTTGGCTTGAAGAGTTCGGCGCTTCCGCCGGCGGAGAGATCGCCGACAGGGAGCCAGGAGCCTGGCTTTTGCTCTTCCCCTCCGGCGCTTTGGCAACCGGGGCCTTTGGTGGGGCCTGGATAGGGGGAGCCGACATGTCCTCGTCTCCGGATGGATCGGACGAGGAGAAGGAGACGTCGTCTGTATCAAGGGGCTGCGACCGCGTGGTGCGGGAGCCACCTTGACTGCTCTGTGGTTCCTCGACCGGCGACGAGATCGCCGAGAGGAACCGAGAGTAAAAGGATTTTTCTCCGCCCTTCACAGGCCCTTTCGTGTTGGGTTGCTGGCCCTTCTCGGGCTTCTTCTTCACATCATCACCGCCCTTCGCAAGCACTTCATCGGGTTTTGTGTTTGTTTTAAAAGCTTCCATATCTGTTCCCACGAGTAGTCTACGTTGTATAAAAGAAAAATGGGTGTGGTCCGCAATAATGACCGGGTTTGCCCCCCCGGCCTCAAAACAGGTCGCCCTGCGCCGCAGCTTAAGTGTAGGGGATTTTTTATTGAGGTGCTCATCCTCTTGGGCCAGCCACTGAAGGCAAGCCCCGCGGTCCCGTGTGGCCGCGAGACGTGACCACGACACCACACGGGATAACGCTCGGCGGTAACGCCCATCTCTGGGCCCGCCGCCACTGTCCACGTCGTTGGGGCGCACGGGGCAGAACCGTGCGGCCCTCTCCTGGCAACGGCGCCAGCGGAGCAAGATGCGTCGACGCTGGACCGCTGCCCGCCGCTCCTCCATGGAGACCGATGAAGCGGCGTTCTCCTAACGTCGGAGGGGAGGGGTGTTTGTGAAGGAAGAAGTTTGGAAGGAAGGGAAGGAATACAAGGATTTGGAGTGGATAGGTGGGACACCACTGTCACGGAGTGAAGGGGGGGGTGTGACAGTGGCCGCTAGGGGCCCCGGGGACGCATCCCCTTGTACCGCTGCCCGGACGGAGACGTGTCCAGGGCGGCACCCCCTGGGGGGACCACCCGTCCCCAAACCTAACCTAACCTAACATCGGTAATCAGTTCCGCTCGAACCGCGCTCGAGAACAGTCGATTTTCTCAGAGCTCCGCCGGAAAAAATTCGAAAAAATAGGTTTTTCTAACGCTATCGACCCGAGTGATATATCGTTGTGTGCGCGTAAGTGAGGCGCATGCGCCAGTGTTGTTAGAATTGTGCTAGCACATCGGCACAAAGTTATAGTGAAAAAACTGTTTTTTGAAAATTCAAAGTGTTTTTGCTCAAAAACTAAAGCGACGACCCCCCTTTTTTAAGGGCGGCTTTTGTGCGCCATCAGTGCCCCTACAGGGCCCTGCAACAAGTGAAAAATTTCCAACTCATTTGGAGAAGATATAGACCAAGAAGTAAAAACACGCGGTCCTAAAAACCGAGATATTGGTCGGATTTAGGAACCAAAAATACAGGTCGATAGAGCTCAAAATTCTAAGGTAATTCGCCAGATGCGACCTTAGAATTTGTTGATACCGGATTTTATAAAAAATAAAAACCGGCAAAAAATTTTCAAAAATTTTGTTTTTCGGGCTTAACTCGGAAAACTTCTTCGGAACAGTAAAATCTGCCGCGGTAGCCACCGAGCCCTTGCTGAGACGCGTCGTTCGACACATCGCTTCCGAAGATCGGACAACACTCCGAGGCACCGGAAGCAAAAAAACAACTTCCTAACCTCAAAATTGCTCCGGAATTACTGGAGCAATCGGCCTGAGGTTAGGATAGTTTGAAGACCTGCTGGAGGACGGCGCATTTCCGGCTCGAACTGAATTTTAAGTTAAGTAGTTTTAAGTTATTTTTAATTAGAAAATAAAACTTTGACCCGCAATATCTCTGAAACTACTGGAGACGCGTGGGATCTGAGACTACTGGTTTGTGCGTGCTAGGGAGTTCTACCTAGCCGCACCCAGATCCCATAGGGTTATCAAGGAAAATATCCAAAATTTTTTCAAAAAACTAATATTTTCAAAATTTTCCAAGTCCTTAAAAATTTTATTATTAGGGCAAAATTATTAAAAATCATTATAAAATAGAGCACCTATTATAGGATATTTTGGATATTTTTCGGCATTTTTAGATTCAGTACTTTCAGAGATATCGATTTTTGAGTAGTTATTCGTAAATAAATAAATAAATATAATATATAAGATTTTGTTAGGTACTTTATCGGCTAGGTCTCATCAAGACCTACGTCTGGAACCCAAACTCGGCCGTCCTAGGTCAAACCAGTCCTGAGTAACAGGAATTCACTGGATTTTGGCCAAGGGCCGCCGCCATTTTGAAAATTTAAAATTTTCAATAACTCCGCAAATATTGGGCGTAGAGCAACAGGGTTTTGGACGTTGACATCAGAATAGGCCTTAGTAGCTGACTAGCCTATAAAATAGGCCAAAAAATTTTGACAAAACCCCCCTCAGGTAGGGTGCCGAAGACGGTGGAGAGCACACAGGTCGAAACCCGGTGTCAATAGGACCAATAACGACGGAGCTACGGCACTTTCTCGCCGTAGTTTGACAGTTCGGCGGCCATCTTGGTTTTCTTTAGAAGCCAATAACTCGGCCATTATTCATCGTGGAGACTCCGGATTTCGATCATAGGTGTTAGAACAGTCAGCTCTATCCAAAAAAGCCAAAAAATAGGCCAATAATATTGGATGTCTAAAAATATTATAGGGACCTAGAACAGGCCAGGGGCAGTCTATCGAACCCAAACTCGGACCCAATCGCGCGCGTGGATACTGAGATATAGGCATCTAAACTTTGACGGCGGCCATCTTGGAAATTTTAATTTCCTCATATCTCCCGTAATATCCACCTGAGGAGACTCGGGTTTCCTCAGGGGTGGCCCCCAGGACCAGGCGCTTCGATTGGACTCGTTTTTGAGCTCGAAAAATTGTCAAAAATTGTATACTATTTTTTCGACTCAATCGGTAGATCCCGGTGTGACGAGAGGTTTGAGCCCAGGCTCACACTTCTAGCATCAGTATTGACAGAGATACGACGACTTCAATATTGCGAAGTTTAGTTTAGACCAGAAGTGGTAAAACTTCTAGCTCGATTTCTCGGCCAATACGGAGGCAAAAGTAGTCGAGTTTGGTATCAAACTCTTCGGGACAACGAGATCTATCGATTGAGATGCCTCCCCCCCTCTAGCTTTTCCCCTTCCCCTACTTACCTATAACTTTGTTGTTTTTCCTCCTTTTTCGGTGTTCTTGGTGTCGACGAGCTCCTGGCGACGTGTAGAATCCTCTTGTCTTGCTCACTTGCTCCCGGCGCCACTCCTTCCCTCTCCCCCTGGACCTGAAACAGAAAAATTAATTAGTAATTTGTACTGGGTCAAATTAGAAATATTATTAGTATATAGGTAAATAGTGTTAGTATTTAGTAAAAACACAATTTGATTCTGTCGTTTTCGACAAAGATACACTAGTTTTAAGCAATAAATATACATACCTGTGTTTTATTGACTCACTGTTGTTGTTTAGGTTTTAATTGTTGACTCGAGTTCTTTTGACTCGCCATATACATTGCGGTGCATAGCGCTGTCTAATAGTATAAGTTCCTTTAGCGCTATTGCGCATATAGCATATATATTTTTAAAGTTTTGATTGACGAGCCTCTCCTCCGAGATGTACAGAACGCCAATGAAACCGAAGGGAGTAATCTCCCCCAAGACATCGCCTATAAAACAGGCGGAAATATATGGGACCCCTCCTGCAGGAGATGATGCAGGACCGAGCAGGAGCCCGGAAAGTGCAGGACACGACACGGGAATATGGAACAGCGGTAGGCCGATCCGCGATAGATCCCAATCCCGGTCAAGGGCAGTTACCCTTACCTATGGTTCGCCGAAGAGGGACATAGCGACTTCAGTAGAACCTTCGGCGAGACAGAAGAAAATAGGCAACAAAACCTACACGAAGGTACCAACGCTGTCTCCGATATCAGATTCTGCGAATAGACAAGAGTGGCCTAATACCCGAATGCAGCAGGCCAAACATTGGCATGACAAAGGGAAGGCCAGTCTTGATGAGTCGAAGAATCTGAAAACGGAAATCAAAAATGTTATGGGGGATTGCTTGACAAACCTCCTTAGACTAGTAAAAGAAGCGGAAAAGGAAAGAAATAGAGGAGGAAAAGTGGAAAATGTAGGTAGGGGTCAAATGAGAGACTCAGGGACGATGACGGAAGAGAATAGGAAAAAAGAAGAAATAGTAATAATAGATGAATCACCCCGAAGGGAGAAGAGAAATAGGGACGAGGAAGAAAAAGCCCTCAAGAAACAGCTGGAGGAACACTCCAAACTGCTACTGGAGAACAGTAGAAACATGAAAGAACTGAAGGAGATGATGGAGGGACATAAGGAAGAAATAAGGGAAGTACGAAACACTTACGCGAGTGTAGCGGCAAAGCCGAGAGAAAAGCCCATCGAACGGGCAACACTACACTCGGTAGTCGTTACAGCCACGAATGGAGAAGAGACAGGGGACGAAGTGTTTACTAGGGTTAGAACAGCGTTAAACGCCAAAGAAGGGGGCATTGAGATTGAAAGGGTGAGAAGAGCAAAAGATAAGAAGGTCATCGTGGGGTGTAGGACAAGAGAAGAACGAGAGAAGGTCAAGGAAAGATTAAATAGGGACAAGGATAATCTACAGGTTGAGGATATCAAGAACAAAGACCCACTGGTAGAAGTGACTGGAGTTCTGAAAGTCTATAAGGACGAGGACATATATAGAGCTCTCCTCAACCAAAACAAGAGAGTCTTTGAAGGACTGGGCGAAGAAGAAAGGAGAATGCAAATAGCATTCAAGATACAAGGACGCAACCCTCTCACCCATAGGGTGATAATGAGAGTCGCGCCAAAGCTATGGAAACGGCTAACGGACATAGGAACTGTTAGGATAGACCTACAGAACCTACATGTAGTAGACAAGTCTCCATTAGTGCAGTGCACCCAATGCCTAGGGTACGGACACGGCAAGAAGCTGTGCACAGAGGTATAACCGAAGTGCAGCCACTGTGGCGGTCCGCATTATAAGTCCAGGTGCCCAGAATATATAGAAGGAATACCGCCTTCATGCATAAATTGCACAAAGGCGAAGAAGCAGGAGATTGGGCACAACGCGTTTGACGGGAAGTGCCCAATAAGAATAAAATGGGATGCACTAGCAAGAGCGGCAGTTGCGTATTGTTAAGGGCACCTCTGGGATCCACAGCACAACAATGACAAGAGGAGCACTAACTTTGGTTCAGGCGAACTTGCAGCGGATGGAGCTGGCAACTAATGAGATCGTCCGGGCCGCGAGCCAGGGAAAGAAGGACCTCGCGCTGCTCCAGGAACCCTACGTGGGCGGGACAGGTAGAATGAAGGATTATGGTGGAATGAGGGTCTTCCAATGCACGGCATCCGTTGGCGCTGTAAACAAGGCGGCAATAGCCGTATTTAACAACGAGTTAAGAGTGACATTATGTCCAGAGTATACTACTACAAACATTGTTACAGTGACAACGGACTGCGGTGACTGGGAGACGACGATTGTTTCATTCTACCTGGAACCCAACACGGAGATAGGGCCATACCTGGAGCAGATTAAAAAGATTGTTGTAGGTGTGGGGGCCAGAGGAGTCCTTATTGGAGGAGACTCCAACGCAAAAAGCTGTTGGTGGGGTAGCCCAACAGAGGACAAGCGTGGGAGAGAAATGTCCGGATGCCTTGAAGAACTTGGCCTGCAGATTATGAATGTTGGAAACACCCCAACCTTCGACACGGTTCGGGGAAATAAGGAGTTCACCAGCTTTGTAGACATTACCGTGTGCACCACTGATCTTCTTGGAAGAGTTGACGGATGGCGCGTAGACACCGACGTGACCTGCTCCGACCATAATACCATCATGTTCAGGCTCGACGTAGGAGAAATTAGACCTGCAATAAAAAGAACAACACGAATATATAACACAAAAAAGGCGAAATGGGACCAATTTAATGAAAAATTGGACCATTTAATTTTGGAAAGAAATTTAAATAAAGAACAGACAGACAGACTGACGGATGTAACTAAACTAGAAGAAGCAGTAGAGAATTTCACAGATGCTGTAGTCGAGGCCTGTGAACATAGTATCCCCAAGATAAGGACAGATAGGAAAGTGAAGCTACCTTGGTGGACTGATGAGCTCCACAGGATGAGGAAAGGAGTGGTCACTCTAAAAAGAAGAATCAAGTGTGCTGCACCGGTAAGAAAGCAGAAGGTGATACATGAATATCTGCAGGCCAAAGCGAAATATAAAGAAGAGAGCAAGAAAGCCCAGATCCTTTCTTGGAAACAGTTCTGCGAGAAGCAGGACCGGGAGGGGATGTGGGAGGGAGTGTATAGAGTGATAGGACGCACGGCAAAGAGGTATGAGGACGAGCTCCTCGTGGATAAGGGCAGAGTATTGGATCCAAAGGAATCGGCGGAACTCCTAACGGAGACCTTCTACCCAGAGGATGACCCGAGCCACAACAATGAATACCACCGCAATATTCGTGGGAAGGCCGATGCATTAAATGGAGCGGATGGTCATGGTAAAGATGACCCACCATTTACAATGGTAGAGCTGAAGAGTGCGGCCCTTAGCTTCAACCCAAAAAAGGCTCCGGGAGAAGATGGTCTTACCTCGGACATAGTTACGCAAGCAGTCTTCCGCGCACCGGAGTTATGCCTATCACTGGCCAATAAGTGCTTAGATCTAGGATACTTCCCGGGACGATGGAAAAGGGCAACCGTCGTGATTCTTCGTAAACCCGGGAAAGAAAACTATAATGTGCCCAAGTCGTACAGGCCTATTGGCCTTTTGCCGGTGATGGGCAAGCTGTTTGAGAAGATGCTGATGGGGAGACTGCGGTGGCACCTGGTACCGAAGTTTAGCTCTCGGCAGTACGGGTTCTTGCCACAGCGAAGCACAGAGGACTCCCTCTATGATCTGATGAACCATATTCGCGGGAAGTTAACTCAGAAGAAACTTGTAACTCTGGTTTCATTAGACATAGAGGGAGCGTTCGATAGCGCGTGGTGGCCAATGATCAAGATCCGACTGTCTGAAAATAACTGCCCAAGAAATATCCAGAAGGTGTTGGGCAGTTACCTGCAGAACAGACTGGTAACTGTCAGATACGCAGGGGAGCAAGTCACCAGGGCCACAAACAAGGGATGCGTACAAGGCTCCATAGGAGGACCGATTCTATGGGACCTGTTGTTGGATCCATTATTACACGAGTTGGAAACAAGAGGAACCTATTGCCAGGCCTATGCTGATGACGTAGTACTCCTTTTCGACGGCGAAACCGGATCGGCAATCGAGAGACAGGCTAATGCCACGCTCGCCTTTATACAGGCGTGGGGTGTAAGTAATAAACTCCGTTTCGCGCCACATAAAACTAGCGCAATGACAATTACCAGGAAACTGAAGTACGACAACCCACGCCTGTCTATGGGAGGGGTTGACATCAGCATGTCCTCGGAGGTGAAGATTCTTGGACTGACTATAGACAAGGCGTTGACATTCAATGCTCACGCAACGAACGTCTGCGCCAAGGCACTGAATGTCTATAAGCAGCTAGCGCGTGCTGCGAAAGTCAGCTGGAGTCTTCACCCGGAGGTCATCTGGTCTGTCTACACTGCCGTGGTCGAACCGATCATAATGTATGCAGCAAGCGCCTGGGCTCCGGCTACGGCCAAGCTAGGTGTGCGGAAGCAGCTAGGCGTTGTACAGCGGGGCTTTGCCCAGAAGCTGTGCAAGGCCTACCGAACAGTCTCCCTGAATGCATCGATAGTGCTGGCAGGAATACTTCCTCTGGACCTCCGCATACAGGAGGCTAAAGCCCTGTATGAGGCGAAGAGAGGAGTTGCCCTGCCAATGCTAGCTGACAGGGAGATTGAGAGGAGGGTTGCTTTCGTACACACGCCCCACCCAGCAAAACATATGGACCTGGGGTTCATATGTCTAGTAGACCAAACCGAGGTCAATGACCACTGCGCGCAAGCAGTACGCATTTTTACGGACGGGAGCAAGATTGAAGGGGAAGTGGGCGCATCATTGTCCCTTTGGAACAATGATGTTGAAACCACGAACCGGAAATTGAAACTCCCGTCCTACTGCACGGTCTATCAGGCAGAACTCCTGGCCATATGCAGAGCTACGGAGGAGATCCTAGCAAGCCCAGAAGACAGCTTTGGCATTTACAGTGACTCGCGTTCGGCACTTCAAACCGTAACGAACTGGAGCAGCACACACCATCTTGCCGTCACAGCTAGGAAGAACCTGATGGAAAGTATGGCAATGGGAAAGGGGGTATCTCTGTTCTGGGTCAAAGCACACGCTGAGGTGAAGGAAAACGATAGAGCGGATGCTCTGGCAAAAGCCGCTGCTCGTACCCTAAAGGTAAAGCCCCATTATGACAGGTGTCCGGTCTCGTTTGTCAAGCGGATGATCCGAATGGAGACCCTTGACAAATGGAACCGGCGCTTTAGGGACGAACCAACAGCATCCGTAACTAAGTTTTTCTTCCCGGATCCAGAGTGTGCTTACAAGATAATCAGGAGAGTCGGCACAACGAGCCTGACGACCCAGATATTCACAGGCCACGGAGGGTTCTCCGAATATTTGCATCGCTTCAAATTGAAGGGGGACCCATCGTGCGTCTGTGAACCGGGAGTACCAGAGACCCCCTTGCATATAGTGTTTGAGTGCCCCCTCTTTGCCGCGGAGCGTCACAATGCAGAGCAAAGATTGCGCGTCGATATAAAGAAGTGTAATGTGCAGGAATTATTAAGTAAGAAACGGCTGGAGGGATTTGTAGAATTCGCAGTAAAAGTAGTAATAAAGGTAGTCAAAAGAAACGGGTCAACAATTAATGCTATAAACATATAGTAAATTATATGTAAACATAGTATTTAAAAAATAGAATAAAAAACTGTAACCCAAAACAGCGTAAATTATAAGTAATGGAAGAACATACAAATAAATAGATAGATAATAAGGTATAATTGTTAAAAATATTTAGCTAAATAGATACAAATAAGGATGTACATACACAAATAAACGCACATAAATAGTATTAAACACAATGTTAGCATATATTAGTAATAGTTAAGAAAAATGTATAAAAGAGGAAGAAGTAGAAATATAAGCACTGTAAAATAGAAGTTAAGAATGTATTAGATACTAAGATAACATATGAAAAGAAAAGAAAAGAAACAAAAACATATAAAAAGAAAAATAAATAAATAAAAGACTCCCCCCCCTTATTCCCTTTAGTAGATAAAAGTAGGAAATAAAAGAGACAAGAAAAAGAATGACTCTGTCTTGCATAATGACGGAGGATGAAGGCGATTATAAAAAAAAAAAAAAAAACATCCGTAATCGCGTTCCCCAGGATTGGTGCTTGGCATGGAAGTCGCCTAGGATGAATATCGTCTTCGACGCTAGTCTGCCGACGGCTGCCCTGATGGAGTCCAAGACGAGCTCGTACTCCGCCAGAGGGCGGCTCCGCGACAGGTACACGCCTATGATGACGTAACATCCGCTTTCCGCCACCGTGTAGCCCTTTCCTCTTTCGAGACTAGTGAGCGGTGTGCCAGACCCGGCTCTGGCGACCACGGCTACCACATCATCGAGATCCCCCACCCAGTTCCTGGCTGGGGGTACGTAATAAGGTTCGCTTATTACGGCCAAGTTTGCTTGCCACTCCGCTATCGCCTGCAGGCACAAGTCCTGGGCGTCCGGGGAGTGGTTAACTTTCGCTTGGAATAGCGTTAGGGGTGTACTGGGCATTTAGGTTTCCATTGGTACCACCCTCTTGCTCACCGGTCCTTTGTTCGCCCTCGGGTGGACGAATTTACCCTTGACGTATGGGGGCTGGCAGTGCCTCGCCAACGTCGGGTGGGTAGCGCGTTTGCCCCCCGCCGCGCAGACGGCGCAGTGGGGGTCGCGGGCTGTGCAGTCCGGCTGCTTGTGTCCGCTTTTCCGCAGCGGAGACACAAGCCAGTCCGGTCCGGGCACGAGTCCGGGCAAGTCTGGGTGCCGTGACCGACGTTGAAGCAACGATAGCATCGTATCGGTCGGGCTTCCAAAGCCTCCACCTTCGCCGAGGTGAAGCCCACCAGAAGGTGGCTCCGCTCGGCGATGGCTTTGGCTGCAGCGACGGGACACATCACATATGATGCGCCCATCCCCCCAGGTCCTATTCCGATGTGCCTCGCCTTAACATCGTCGCGTAGGCAATTGCCCACGCTGGCGATAGCACCGCGAAGCCCATTTACCGTGGCCGACTCATCCAGCCCTGAAATGTAAAGCTCCCCACGCTTTACGGGGCGGATGACTTCGGCCATCCCTTGGAGTGCCCCTCGAAGGGCCTCGGCGACGCGGTTCGCCCTATTCGCGCTCTCGGGTCCTGGGGGGAAGTCCAGGAGTCGAGCGTCCCGGACGGTCCGCGTCACTTTCAGCCCCTCTCTGAGGCCTAACTCGGTGATATTGACCACCGAGGCGGCCTTCACGAAGACCTCTCGGTAACCAACACCCTTTTTGACCGAATCCAGCAGCAATTTAATAATAACTGCTGCCGATCTCGGCTCCTGGAAAACCACGGGCTTCGTAGCCTGTGGCTTGCGCGCCGATCTCCACCCCGACGATGGAGCCGGTGCTTGCGCTGAGGGAGGGGGGCGGGGCGTTTCCGCTCCCCTGCCCTTCTTCCTCCGGACGACCGTGGACCACGTCCCCCCCTCCGGAACGGAGGCGGGGGCAGGGGCCACCTTCTTCTTGGGTTGGGTGTTATGTGATCGAAGTCGGAGTTTATTGTTAAGACTGCATCTTGTAATGTCGCAACAGGTGATTGTGTATAGATTCATAAATCATCTGCATAGAGATGGTAGGAAGAAGTAAGTTGATTGGAGATTGAATTTATAAAAATCGTGAATAGTAAGGGAAATAAAACGTCGCCCTGAGGCACGCCAGCAGAGAGATCACGCCATGAAGAATAGTCATCATCGACTCGAATGTTCGATACGCTGTCGGTGACCATACAAGTAACTATGAAACCATTCGATTACTGTAGGAGATATGTTAATAGAGCTTAGAACCTTAAGCAACAATTCAAAATTTACATTGTTGAAGGCACTGCTGAAATCAAGCAGCGATAAAACAGTCAGCAGACCGTTATCCATGCCATGCCGGATGTCGTCAGTGATTTGGAAGAGAGCTGTGGTTATACTATTGCCAGGGCGGAAACCGGATTGATAAGGATTTAAGAGGGAATTATGGTTCAGGAAGAAACTTAACTGTTGATGAACTAGACGTTCGAGGACTTTAGATAGGAAGAGGAGTATAGAAATAGGATGGAAATGAGAAATTAAGGTAGGATTTGGTTTTTTTGGAAGAGGAATGACCTGGGCTTCCTTCCAGGCAGTAGGAAAAACACCAGAGGCAATAATAGAAGAATTAAAGATATGAATAAGGATAGGATTAAGCACAAACATTATTCATCTTTTTACAATAATTCTTCTACTGTACAGGCTATTCGACTCTGGAATGAGCTACTTGTTACTGTTAGACAAGCTAAATCACTAACAATATTTAAGAACATGACAAAAAAGCACTACCTGCAACATAGTGATGTTTGATATTTTTACGTATATTCTTGTATATATATATATATATATATATATATATATATATATATATATATATTCAAATTCAAAGTTTTTTATTCAAAATAAGTTCCACTGGAGAACACTTTTTGAAGGTCATATAAATATATAAGTTAAAATTTAATTTTTCTTCCTATTCTATGTATACCGCTTCACAACGTGTTATTGCTGTTAAGGAGAAGAAGCGGCAAGAAACTCCCCAGCAACACGTCTAGCTAAATAATGTTTTTCTTTAAGTTTCTTATTCTATTTATATCTCAAGTTGTCTTTTTTTTAATAAGTTTTATACAGAAGGATGTTACAGAATTACTTTTTGAAGAATTAATGGAGTTGTAGCAAACAGTGCATACTCAATAAGACCAAGACACAATAAGAGGAAAGAAAAATATTATGAAAGTTATAATAATGATATGACGTACTAAAATGTTATGCTGCAATATATCTCCATAAATCCCTTACAAGCTTGGCAAGATAACATTATACAAAATATAGTATAAGATGTTAGAGCGAGCTGCTATGTAAATTAATTTTTGTCATTTAAGTATTCTTCAATAGTGTAGTATCCCTTTTTTAGCAAGATACTTTTTAATTTGGTTTTGAATTTAGTGAAAGGCAGATCTAACATTTCACTCGGAATCTTATTGAAGAAGCGTATACCAACCCGCAAGAAAGAGGACAGTACTTTTTGTAATCTAAAAGATGGCAATATCAGTCTATTACAATGCCTGGTGTTGAAATTGTGAATATCCTTATACTGCTTGTAGGCACTCAAATTATTACGAATATAAATTATATTATTAAAGATATATTGGCAGGCGACCGTCATAATATTGATTTCCTTAAAGCATTCTCTAAGAGACTCCCGCGGGCCGAGGTTGTAAATTGATCTTACGGCTCTTTTTTGTAAAACAAATATGGTCTCTAAGTCAACAGCGTTGCCCCAAAGTAAAATACCATAGGACATGACACTATGAAAATAATTAAAATAAACTAGTTTAGCAGTCTCTTCGTCAGTGAACTGCCTAACTCTTCTGACCGCATATGCAGCAGAACTAAGTTTTCCTGAGAGACTAGACACATGAGCGCCCCAGTGGAGCTTCTGATCTAGGTTAATGCCTAAGAATACAGTTGAATCTACTAGATTAAGTCTAGTGTCGTTAAGAGAGATATTAATATCGTATTCTTTTACATTGGGCATAACAAACTTAACACATTTAGTTTTGCTCGGATTGATTCATAAGTTATTTACAGTAAACCACTTAGATATTTGGGATAAGGCGTTGTTTACGTCGTCAAAGTTCAGTTTATTTCTATCAACTTTAAATATAAGTGATGTGTCATCAGCAAAAAACACTACCTCACACATATCATTAATAAAATATGGCAAATCATTAATATATCAAAAATAAGAAGGGACCTAGAATAGAGCCCTGGGGCACACCCATAGATATGCCAGTCTCACAAGATTTGACATTGTTAATTTCAACGCTTTGGGATCTGTTATTTAAGTAAGACGATAATAGGTTGAGAGAATCGCCATGAATACCGTAATAATTGAGCTTTTTTAGGAGGGTCACGTGTTCAACGCAATCGAATGCCTTGGACAGGTCACAGAATACACCAATGGCATTCTGTGATCCTTCCCAAGCATCATAAATGTGTTTTAGGAGCTCAACACCTGCATCGGTAGTGGATCGACCTTTGGTGAACCCGAACTGTTTAGTATGAAATAATTTATTAATATTAAAATGTGAGAGCAGTTGATTTAAAATTATTTCTTCAAAGATCTTGCTTAAGGTAGGTAAAATAGAAATTGGCCTAAAGTTGGAGGGGTCGTTTTTGTTTCCACTTTTAAATATAGGGATAACTTTGCTAACTTTCTGGTTAGGCGCCTTATATTACCTACCTATCCTCTCCTTCCCGCAAACCCGCACGCTGGATAGAGACAGGCGGTGCCACCTGTCGGCTAACCACGATTCGTGCCGGCGGGCGGCCCAGTACGTAATCGGTCACGCGAGCATCGCACGCGCATTGAGTGCAAATATAGAACGCTTTTTACTTATAAACCCGCTCCTGTTGGTGTGAACATACGCAAATTTGAAGACGTGCTGAGGAGTCAAAGGAACGAGGACTGGAGATCCGCAGGTGAGTGCCGCTTCATTCTACCCGGCTGTGGATTTTGCCCTCCTTCCACCACCAACATTTTTTTTTACCTTTGTCACCCGCACCACCATATTAGTTCTGGTCCAATCGAGCCGCGATATATGTATTTTATTTTTTCCGCTATATATTTTTTAATATTCCCGCTGTATAATTATTTTACGTATTATTCCCGCTATATTTATATATTTTTCCGCTAGATATATTTAAAAATTATACATTATGCCCTTTTTCTTGCCTTAAATACTTTAATTTCTTTATTTTAATTCTTCTTTGAATCAAGTTTTGGTTCACATCGCTACCCGCCACCCACTAACTCATATGAGATTCTATGCGTAATTTGTGCTGTATCATTGAATTATTGCCAAATTTACTCATTTAATCAACCCGCATTGGCATTATATTCATTTATTTATCCCGCGTGATCAGTATTAAATACGTATATTTAAAAATCGCAATAATATAGGTGTTACTTTGCATCTTTTCTTAACCGGCTTTAATAGAGGGTAGGTTAGCGAAATTTCGTAGCGCGTCGGCGCTTCGAGTCACGTTCACTCGAGGCGAGTTTTAATATTTTATTTAACCGACCGCTTCACTAGTAAAGAGGTTTTGAGTTTTAGTTTTTTCTACGCTACGTTTAATTAGTTTTTTTTTCTTCGCATCAGTAAATTTGAACACTCAATATGAGTAAGAAAGGTGGAGAAGCTATGGTTTCAGAGGCGAACTCTGAAGACGATAGTAAATTAATTGTTCTTCAATATAAACGCGACATGTTATTTAGCCGCATGCAAAATATTTACGATAAATCGTCAAATATTTCCGATGAGAATAATCGAAAAATATTTATTCACAACGCTTCCAATATTGACAATTTACGTAAGGAATTTGAATCTGTTTTGGACTCTTATAATATGCTTTACATAAAAATTAACCCTCATAAAGCACACACTATAAATTATCAATCATTTATCAGTTTTGATGAAATGTATTGTTCTGTCAAACAAATTTTAACTGAGATTACAAATGAAAATGAGTCATCTCAAACCGCAAATATATCGGCTACGCATTCACATAATTCTGTACGCAAACCAAATCTACCTCCAATCGATTTAATTTCTTTCTCAGGTGATGTTCGTACATGGCCTCTCTTTTATACGCAATTTAAAAATATGGTACACGATAATCCTTCCTTGTCTAATAGTGAGAAGGCATTTTATTTAATTGGAAAGTTATCTGGTCAAGCATTATCTATTTGCGCGGGCCTTCCGCCAACCGCAGAAAACTATTTAATAATTTGGAACGCTTTAATCGAAAAATATGATGACCCTCGGTCACTCGCTAGTTCTTATTTTAATCAATTATTAAACTTCAAACAATTATCCGCTAATAATGCAACTAATCTCGATTCTTTTGTAAACAACTTTGACTCGTCTGTACAAGCCCTTAAACAATTGCAGTTAAACGATTTAAATGACTTTATATTTTTACACCTCGCATTGCAACGCTTAGATTCCGATACTGTAAAGTTATTCGAAATTACATATCGTAAAGAAAATATTCCTTCCTATAAGGACCTCATTACCTTTGTAAAAGAACAGAGTAAAGTTTTGTCTCGTTCTTCTTGTAAAACCGCAAATAATATAATTAACCCGCAAAATATAAATCGCAAACAAACATATAAAACAACTAAATCATTTGTAAATGTAAAGCCTAATTCATTTAATAATAATAAATATGAAAAATGTAATTTATGTCAAAATGACTTTCATACGCATCTTTACTTTTGTCCTTCTTTTATAAAGTTGACTCCGCATGAAAGATATAAGTTTGTTAAAGAGAAGTCATTCTGTAATAATTGTTTAAGTGTTAAACATAAAACTTATGCTTGTTCTTCCAAACATGTTTGTTCATTTTGTTCTGCAAAACATCATACATTGCTACATTTCACGAATAACGCTGATACTTTTCGAATAAACAGTTCTCCGCTTGCCGCTAAGGCGGTGTCGCACTATTCGCAGTCGCCGCAACGAGAGAACCGTGCGCTAGCGCACGTCAGTATGAGTGCCGATCGCTCAGAGCCGTGTAACTCGAGTGAAAGCATCACGCATATGCCGCAGAATAATAAGAATGAAACTTTAACTTTATTAAATAATAATACATCGGTTTCGTTTGCTTCGGAACTTAAACCTTTTTCTACTATTTTATTGTCAACCGCGCAAGTTTACGCTACTTGTTACAATAATAATGACAAGTTAATTATTCGCTGTTTAATTGACAGTGGCAGTCAAAGTAATTTAATAACATTAGATTGTTGCAAACGCTTAAATCTTCCTATAACAAAGTTACTTAATTCATACTTGCAAGGTGTTGGTATGAACTCGCAACCGGTTTACGGTTATGTTAACTTTAATGTCGAATCCCGCATTTATCCAGATAGCAAATATTATATTCACGCTCTTGTAGTTGATTGTATAACTGATCGACTTCCCGCTAATTATATTGAAATTTCTGAGGACATGACTTACTTAAATAATTTACAACTCGCAGATTTAACCTGGAATGTACCAGGGAAATAGAACTAGTTCTAGGTGTTCAACTATTTCCGTATATTTATTTAGGTGATAGGGTTGAATCTGGAACTCGCGCACCTCCCGCAATTCATACCAGTTTTGGTTATGTGTTAATGGGCGAAGTCCCATGTAATTCCGATGTGATACCGCCGCCGCAATCTTTCGCTTGTTTTACCGCGCATACGCCTATTGACATTGAGTCAAGCTTGCATAAATTTTTCGAGTTAGAAGAAGTCGCTTCTAAATGCTTTCTTAGTCCCGCTGAAATTGAGTGTGAGAATAATTTTGTCTCAACAACCAATTTTCAAAATAATAAATACAACATTGATTTACCGTTTTGTCGCAACCCTGATGAGTTAGGTTGCTCCCGCGCTGTTGCACATCGCCGCTTTCTCGCTTTAGAACGCAAGTTTAAAATTGTTCCTGGTTTACAGGATAGCTATAATAAAACAATAAGTGACTATATAACAAATGGATATTTGTCAGAAGTTCCGGTTTCCGATATCAAGGATGTCGGTTATTATATACCACATCATGGTGTCGTACGCCCGGATAAAGATGGAGTCCGCGTAGTGTTAGACGCCAGCGCGAAAACTCATTCTGGCTTATCGTTAAACGACGTATTGCACGTAGGTCCTAACTTGCAGTCTGATTTATTTTTGCTTTTGATCGACTTTAGATTATTTCCTATTGCATTAACCGCTGACATTAAATCTATGTTTCTTCGCATCGGTGTAAATGAACACCACCGCAAATATTTACGCATTTTATTTCGCTTTACCGCTAACGAACCTATCCGCACTTATAATTTTAATAGTTTGCCGTTCGGTTTAAAATCAAGTCCTTTCTTAGCTATGCGTACATTACGTCAACTAGCTTCTGATTTTGGACACCGCTATCCTGAGGCATCTAAATTAATAGATACTCAATTTTTTATGGATGATTTTGTACATTCTGTTCCTGATGAACAAACCGCTGTAAGTGTTTCGCAAGATTTAATTGAATTATTTAAATTAGGTTCATTTGATCTTATTAAGTGGGCTAGTAATTCACCAGCTTTACTTGACGCTTTTCCTGATTCGCATCGTATGCCTATTGACTTTGCACAGTCAGACCTGTATAATTGTAAAATCCTAGGATTATCCTGGGAGCCTATTCACGATATTCTCTCTTTAAGCATTGTCAAAGTTAGTGATAAATGCACAAAACGCACGATTCTTTCGTTTGTTGCACGCCTATTTGACACGCTCGGTTTAGTCGCGCCCATCATTTTATTCGCCAAAATTCTTATTAAGGAACTTTGGTTGAGTAAAATTGACTGGGATGAAACGCCTCCAGAATCTATTCGTCGACGTTTCACCGCCCTCGCATTAGAACTTCCCATGCTTGCAACTTTGAGCATTCCGCGTCATTCTGGTGTTCAGTTGGGATCTGAGGTTTTACATAGTAGCATTTTGTGACGCTAGCTTTAGTGGTTACGGATGCTGTGTGTATTTACATGTTACAGATTCATTAGGTAATGTAACTGTCCGCCTTCTGTGTGCAAAATCTAAAGTTTCGCCAGTTAAAATTGTAACGCTCGCTCGCTTAGAGCTAGTCGCCGCTTTGTTATTATCAAAACTTGTTAAATTAGTTTGGGATAGGCTATCCGCTCGTATTCCTATTAAAGGAGTCTACGCATTTTCTGACTCCAGTATAGCACTCTCTTGGATTCATTCTTCTCCACATAGATGGTCTATATTCGTGAGCAACCGCGTGGCTAAGATACAAGAAAATCTTTCATCCGATTGTTTCTACCACATTGTAGGTAAAGAAAACCCGAGTGACTGTCTGTCACGTGGTATGTTACCTTCACAACTTCTATCACACCCACTGTGGTGGAATGGTCCAACATGGCTTAGTAAGCCCATTAACGAATGGCCTATTATAGCCTTTTCACCTCTAGTTCAGGAGTCGCTTCCTGAGTTTAAAATGAATAGTAAAACACTTACATCTGCAATTCAGTGTGAGTCACCGCTCTTAATTGATATAATTAACCGCATCAGCTCTTGGTCTAAATTGTTAAAAATATTTGTTTATATTCTAAAATTCATCAAAAATTGCCAAATAATGAACCTGTATTTAATATTAACACCGCTGAAAAATTTATTATTAAAACTATTCAAAATATATGTTTCGCTAAAGAAATTCAACTTTTAAAGATTAATGAATTACCATCTAAAAGGTTACGCAATTTATCAGCCTTTTAGATGAGGAGGGAATACTCCGCGTAGGAGGCAGGTTGTCTAAATCTTCCTTCCATATGAAGTGAAATACCCGCTATACTTCCTAAACGTCATCGTTTAGTAGATCTTATCATTGATCATTATCATGAATCGAGTTGTCATACTGGACCTGGACTTCTTATGTCCATCATACGTCAACGTTTTTGGATTTTGGATGCTAGAACAGTCATTCGCTCTCGTTGCCGTCAATGTAATATTTGTTTCCGTCTAAATCCTAAGCATCCGACTCCAAAAATGGCTGATCTACCCGCATTTCGTATTAGCGACGCCAAAGCATTCGTTCACTCTGGAGTAGATCTATCGGGCCCGCTTAGTTATATTCCGATAAGACGAAGAGGGCAGCACTCTCGTAAGGCATATATTTGCCTCTTTGTATGCCTTGTTACTAAGGCAATTCATATTGAATTGGTGTCAGATCTCACTTCCGCATCATTTATTTTCGCTTTCAAGAGATTTATATCTCGTCGTGATCCAGTATCGGTAATATATTCAGATAATGGCACTAATTTTGTCGGTGCCAAAGTAATGTTAGACGAAATGCATAATTTTCTGTTAAGTACGACTTTACAAGCTGAACTCAAGCGAGAGCTATTGAATAGTCGAATAGAGTGGAAAATGATTCCTCCACGATCTCCACACTTTGGGGGGGCGTGGGAGGCTAATATTAAAAGTGTTAAGACGCATTTGTTTAGAGTAATAGGCAAACAACTTCTCACCTATGAGGAACTTTTGACAGTCTTAGTACAAATCGAATGTGTCTTAAATTCGAGACCGCTTATTGCTGTATCCGCAGATCCGCATCCGGACGTGTTAACACCCGCTCATTTTCTGATGTCAAGTCCTTTAAAGCACTTGCCTTCTTCTGAATTGTCAGATGCCCGCATAACGTTAACTAAGCGGAAAGATCTTTTAGATCAACTCGTTCTTTCTTACTGGAAGAAGTGGCGAGTTGAGTATTTACATACATTACAAGTGCGCCAAAAATGGTGTACTCCGGAACGCTCCGTGGGAATAGGCACCATAGTTCTATTAGAAAACGGTAATTTGCTACCTTTGAGTTGGCCCTTAGGTATAATTACGGAAGTCTATCCAGGATCAGACGGAGTTATCCGAGTCGCTACTGTAAAAACTAGTACTGGAGTTTATAAACGTCCAGTTGTCAAACTTTATCCTTTACCGCAACAATAACTATTCAAAGATTCGTTTAGCACATAGTAACATCTTAATTATTAGTAAAATTTAGTTCAATAATCGCTTTAATATTAATTTATATTATATAATTCATTGATACCGCACTTATTAGCATAATTTTCGACCGCTACTTATATTTATTTTATATATCCGCATCGCACTTTATTTTCGCTTAGGCCTTACGCCTGCTCTATCCTCTTTTTTCTTCTTTTCGCATCTTCTGTTGAAAGTTTTATGAACTTTCAAGGCGGGGTGCATGGTTAGGCGCCTTATATTACCTACCTATCCTCTCCTTCCCGCAAACCCGCACGCTGGATAGAGACAGGCGGTGCCACCTGTCGGCTAACCACGATTCGTGCCGGCGGGCGGCCCAGTACGTAATCGGTCACGCGAGCATCGCACGCGCATTGAGTGCAAATATAGAACGCTTTTTACTTATAAACCCGCTCCTGTTGGTGTGAACATACGCAAATTTGAAGACGTGCTGAGGAGTCAAAGGAACGAGGACTGGAGATCCGCAGGTGAGTGCCGCTTCATTCTACCCGGCTGTGGATTTTGCCCTCCTTCCACCACCAACATTTTTTTTACCTTTGTCACCCGCACCACCACTTTCATTAAGTCGGGAAATACCCCTTTATCTACACATCGATTAAATATTTCTACTAGTGATAGTGCAATAGTGTCTATTATGTCATTTAATACTTTTAAAGATATACCCCAAAAATCAGCTGTGTTTTTAATGTTTAATGATTTAAACGTTTTAACAATATCACTTGTATCTATATGATTAAATTTGAATGAAATATTACATTCATCAACACACTGTGTCATTAGCAGCTCAGCTACCAGTGGTGATGATGACAAAGAGCTAGTTGTTAAGGTTGGTATATCCCTAAAGTATTCATTAAATGTTTGTGCAATTTCAAAGTTATTACTAATGGTGTTATTGTTAATTACAAGTTCAATTCCATCATCTCGACGTGAAGTTTTGCCAGAAGCGTCATTTATGACACTCCAAGTTGTCTTAATGATATTTGATGATTTTTAATTCTGTTACTATAATATAAAGATTTGGCAGCGATGCACACTCTTTTAAAGGTCTTAGAGTACTTTTTAATATAGTCAAGAAAGTCTGGATTTTGATTAAATTGTTTTTCACTGTATAATTCATACAGTTTTATTCGACTTTTATATATACCTTTTGTAGCCCAATCACTAAACTTAAGTTTATTACTTTTGTTAATTGTTTTAGTTTTAAATGTGTTTTTAAATTCAGCTTGTATAACGTCGAAGAAATTACTATACAAGTTGTTTGGATCTTCGCTGTTGAGATCCAAGGTAGGAATTTTTTTGGCTAGATTATCTTTAAAGGTTCTTAAGCGATGATAATTCACCGGTCTACAGGTTATTTTAGAAGTGATTTTAATACTGTCAAAAGGTATTGATATAAACTGGCCACAATGATCCGACCGTAGTACATCTATGAGTGATTTATCGATTATTTTGCAACTACAAAATATATTGTCTAAACAGGTAGCTGTAGTAGCAGTTATACGCGTAGGTTCATTAAAGACATTTATAAGATTAAAGGATTTGAAAAGATTAATGATCTTAGTACGAGTTGATGACATTTCCAACAAATTAACATTAAAATCTCCACAAACTATAGGCAATTTATCAGTTTTATTTAATTTTATTAATAATTCCTCCATTGTGCTTTCAAATACACTATAATCCCCTGTGGGGGGTCGGTAGACGCAGACAATTACATAGCGCTCAAGCTCAATACAGGAAACTTCCACAGTACGTTCAACAGAAAGGGACATAATGTCTTTACGCTCTTTACATTTTACATCATTTGCTACAAGGATAAGTGATCCGCCATGTATAGCGGACTTCCTTACAAATGCACTTATCACTGTATAATGCTCTATGAAGTTTATGACTTCAAAAGTTTTAAGCCAATGTTCTGTAATACATAGGACATGAACCTTACATTCTTTTAAAAAAAGTTCAATTTGTAAGTCTTTACCTGCTAAACCCTGTATATTTTGGTGAACTATATTTAAATTAGAAGTAGGTTTAGCTTTGGTCATTTCTAGCAGTTTAAAGGTCTAGGACTCATAGTAGAGTTAATATTAAAAACATTATTGTTTTTATTTAAATTTATGTCAAGTTTTTCAGTTATATCATACATAACTTTGTCATGATTTTGTATATTAAATGCTAATAAAGTAGCTATACGTCTTCGTAGCTTAAAAGGCAGATACATAGTATCTTTGTTTAGCCTAAATTTACCATTAGTAAATTTGTTCAGGTCAAAATAAAAAATGTCACTATGACGATGGGTCAAATTATAAATTAATAAATTTAAGTCATATATGTGCCTGTTTTGTTTATTTGTTAGATTAGATGCATAAGGCAGGGCACATAGGATGAATCTACATCCATATTTACTGTTAAGGTCCAATAACCTATTTATGCTGTTCACAATGTCTTTCTTTTTGACAGATAAGCTATCCCCATAATAAATTACAATTGTTGAATTTTTGTCTACATTACTTGTGCTTAAACTGTCAATTAAATAGTTATAACTGGCCCCGGGTGAACATAAGTTAGACACCTGATGATGTGGCAAGTCACATTGCAGCAATGAACCAAGTCCTTGTCCAATTTTATCAGAGTAAACAAAAATTGAATTATTTACTAACTTATTTAAAGAAGAATGACATGGTTGACACGGTTTACTATTAGTCACATTGTCTAACATGACAGGTTTGACTAAGTTGCAATTACTGTTAACCAGAGGTGGTGAAGTTACTGTATTTTTAGTCATATTTAACTGTTTGCACATTTCATCATATTTTAGATTAATTGAATTTAATTGAAACTGAAGATTCAATATTTCAGTTTCTAAATTTTTGTTTCTTTTTATATGTGCAGAGATTGTCAGATAATTGTGAATTTAATCCATTAATTACTGTATTATACTTATCTTTTTCAAAGAATATAATTTTTTCCTTAATACTTGTACTTTTAAGAGTTTTCTGGTTTTTTCTGGTTTATTTAATTATGTTATTTAATTTTAGATACTTTCTTAATCTGTAGGTTATGACATATTCATTTTCCTGTAGTTTCAGGACTATCAGTAGGTTCAGAGTAAAGAGGTCGCATTCATCTCCCGAGAAACTTTACCTCTTCAAGGCTATTAATGGATTTGTGAGCCTCGCAGAGACTCATCTCAAGAATGCGACTCAATGCCCTCTCATGTGTATCACTACATTCATTAAAACTGGTGACTATATTTTGAAGATTGTCACGCTGGTCAACTAAGTCAGAATTGACTATGAAATTCGATAACTTTTTAAACTTGTATTTTTGTCAATAATTATCTTTATTTCCTCTTCACTCTCATCTCTTTCCTTGAGGAGTTGAGTACAGATTTCCTTAGAGGTCTTAAGCTCTTGAAAGGCATGCTTCAATTGAATTTCCATGTCCTTAGCTTGAGTCTTGCGAGTTTGCATCATATTAGGCAACAAGTAGAAACTGGAATGTAAACAAAAAAAAACCAAGGGCAGAATCAAAAGTGCCTAGGCAAAGAGGGTAACAGCTACTCTTGACTTAATAATTATTATATATTACATTCAGTATAGTTCAAACGTGGGTAGGCAAAGAGTGTAATGCTTTCTATTAAGAAATTTAATATATTACAGCTTAAGGGATAAAACTGATTCGGCATATAATGAAAAACAAATTAAACAATGTGTAATTGACTAGTGTAAGCGTAAGATCTGTGTGTGACTATGTTGTTTTATCTTATACCTTGCTTCCAAATAATCAAGCAAAGAAAGATGATAACGGCGCCAACTATGTATTTGGAGGGATGTTATTCACAAGTGTGAACAGTGAATAGTGTATTGTAATGTGTGTAATGTATGTTTATTGTTTAATTTAAAACGTTATACTATAGCAAAATTACTCGCCTTGACTATTGCTGTAACGATGACGTTGGCCGGTAGAATATAAGACCGAAATCACAGACAATCCGTGGACTAATTACTTATTTTAGACAATATATAGATTAGTTATAGTTATTAACACGTAATTATATGAATTTAAACCAGAAAAATTATTTAAAATCAATAAATAAAAGGAACATATGATTTTGACGTTTCACCCGGGCCGAGTTCGTTCGGAAAAAAATTTCATATATATATATGTATATATGTATATGTATATATTTGTAATGGAATTGTTACCAAAGGAACGCATGTATAAACATTCAATAACACAGTATATCACAATTTACGTGGAACGCGACCTAAGTCATACAGTTAAATTTACGAATGACGGTGGAAACAAATATAGTTTTTTGATAAGTGTTTAGCTTTAAATAACAGTTTTTAATAGTATATCAATTGGAATTTAAGTGAATGGACTGTGAATGTCGTTTCTTTGTCTTTTCAGAGAAACACATCGTTTTTATTCCTTAAATTCATTAATTTAAATAATAAAGAGTTGTCTTATAAAACGACATTCCTTGTGAAAATTACAAAAATGGAAAAACTAAGATTCAAATTTACACTTTTGGGGACAGCAGATGGAAAAACTAATGTTATTTGCGTAACCTCAATTGAAACACCTAATGGACATATTTATGAAGTTCCAGATGATTTAAAACCTGCAAATAAACACACTGGCATAACAAATTTAGATATATATGTGAAAATCAAGAACTCGCTCAAAAAAAGACATCAAACGCGAACGTTATGGATTCCCCTAACTACCGACTTGAGAAAAATATATTTAGATGAAGGGGAAAATGTACAATTTGGTGATCAATATTTAGAAGAAATTACAGAAGTAACCAGGTCTTCAGACATCATTGCCAATAATACTGTACCTGAAAATAAAATCTAGGAAAAACAGCTGAAAGATTTTTAATTGAAAAGTTTTCTAGCAAAACATCAAATGCAACCCAATGAATGAATGAATTTGAAAATGAATGTGAAATATTCAATATACTACAGAATGAAGAAAAAATTGAGATTTTAAAGTACCTGCTAGAAAAACAGTGTTTAGACTGGTACAGCAGTATGCTAATAAAACTAACAGTGAATTCAGAATGGGCAATTTGGTAAAATAATTTTTGTGAAACATATGAAAACAAAGGTTGGTCCCAGCTTAAATATGCATTTACTTTTAAATTTCAAGCGGGATCCTTACTGGAATATGCTACAAAAAAAGAAAGATTGTTATTAGAGGTCAACAAATTGATTGACACTCAAACAATGATAAACCTTATAGTGATGGGTTTACCAGACCATGTAATGGAAAAAATTGATAAAGAATCTGTTAAGTCAACTGCAAGTCTTTATAATGAAATTGGTAAACATGAACATATGATAATGAAAAAGAATATTGGTAAATATAAAAAAAATTACTCTGATTATAAAGGAAAATTGGATAAAGTAAAAACCATGTAAAATTTGTGAAAAGTTAAACAAAGGAGTTCGTTTACATTCTGAAGAAAAATGTTGGTTCAAACAAACAGAAGGTTATGATAATAAAATAAACCAAATAAAAAATGTTAATAACTCAGTAATAGATGTTGAGCTAAATTATAATGATCCAAAAAACGAATAATAACACCATTAATTAAAGTCAAACTGTTGTTGAATAATAAATTAGAAATATTTGGAATATACGTTTCTCTCATCAATTCGAGATTATGTAAAATAGAAAAAGAAGATAAACTTAATTTAAATCAGCAAATCTAGTTACAATTAATGGTGTTAAAAAGACAAGGGGTATGGCAACAATAAAAATTAAAAATTTTAATATCGAAAAAGAAACTGATGTTTATATTATTGATGGAAAAGTTTTAAATATGATTTTTTAATTGGACTAGGTATAATACAAAAATTTTAACTAGTTCAAAATGAAAACTTGGAAATTACTCAAATAGTACAAGAAACTCCTATAAATAAGGAAGGTACAAATGAAAATTTTGAAAATTCTATTTCTACGGAATTTAAAAATAAAATAAATAAACATTCAATCAATTTTAATGAACATGTACAAGAAAAAGATTTTAAAATCAATTTGAGTAATTTGAATACAAACTAGAAATCTGAAATAAATAAACTCGTTAATAAATATAACTCAATCTTTGCAAAAGATATATATGATATTGGGTCAGTCAGAGAATATGAGGCACGTATTGACTTACTTATAGACAAATATTGTAGTAAGCGTCCTTACAGATGTTCTGTACAGGATAAAAAAGAAATAGAAGAACAAATAGCCAAGTTGCTTAGTAAAAATCTTATAGAGGAATCTTATAGCCCTTTCGCTGCACCAGTAACTTTGGTTTTCAAAAAGGAAGATAATAAAAAATCCAGATTATGTATAGACTTCAGAGATCTAAATAAAATAGTAGTACCACAGGCGCAACCATTTCCTTTGATTGAGGATATAATGATAAAGATAAGGAACGCCAAATATTTCTCAACGTTAGATATAAATTCTGCATTCTGTTCAATCCCATTGCGAGTTGAAGATCGAAAGAAAACTGCCTTTGTGACACAAGACGGTGACTTTCAATGGACATGCTTACCTTTTGGGTTAAAAACATCTCCAGCAATATTTCAAAGGATACTAAGTAATATATTACGGAAGTACAAACTAACTGATTTTAGTGTTAATTATATAGATGACATATTAATAGTTTCTAAATCATTCTCTGAACACATTAACCATTTAAAACAATTACTAGATGCAATAAAAACGAAGGTTTCAGGCTAAAGTTTACAAAATGTACATTTGCATCGAGTTCAGTTAAATACCTTGGTCACATAATAGAGAATAATACGATTAGGCCAGTTAGAGACAATTTAATTTCAATCAAAAATTTTCCACAGCCAAAAACTCAGAAAAATATCAAGCAGTTTTTGGGAAAATTAAATTTTTATCATGAATATATACCAAGAAGTGCTATAATTTTAGAACCACTTCATAAATTACTCAGGAAAAATCAACATTTTGTTTGGACTTCTGAATGTCAAAAATCGTTTGAAGAAGTAAAAAAATTACTATGCTCACAACCAATCTTAGAAATATTTGATCAAAATTTGCTGATTAACATTTACACTGATGCGTCTTTGAAAGGTATGAGCAGTATTAAAACAAACACAGAAAAACGGAAAAGAAAAACCGATAGCATATTTCTCAAGAAAATTAAATGAAATACAAAAAAGATAAAAGCTATATATTTAGAATCTTTGGCTATTAAAGAAGCGATACGATATTGGCAATACTGGCTAATAGGTAAATCATTTACAGTATATTCTGATCATAAACCATTAGAAAATATGAATATAAAATCCAGGACAGATGAAGAGTTAGGAGATTTAACATACTACTTATCACAATATGACTTTAAAATAAAATATTCTCCAGGAAAAGAAAACACTGAAGCTGATTGCTTAAGCAGAAATCCAGTATTAGATGCAGAAGGAGATAAAGATGAACAATTAAAAATAGTGAATTTAATAAAATTGGAAGACATTATCACAGATCAAGAAAGAAATCAAGATTTACAAAATAAAAAGAACAGACTAATATCAAGACACAATGTATATTACAAAAAGTGAAAAAGGTTGAAAAAATTTTGTTATCGGAAAACTTCAGTAAAAGCTTATTAAACAAATACATGAAAATATGTGTCATACAGGTGTTAAACAAATGCAAAAGAAAATTGGATCAATATATACAGCAAACAATTTAACAAAAAACATTAAAACACTTTGTAGAAGTTGTGAAATATGTATAAAAAATAAAACAAGAGGTCAAGATAAGTATGGTTTGATGTCACATTTAGGTCCAGCTACAAAACCTTTTGAAATAGTTTCAATAGACACAATTGGAGTATTTGGAGGCTCGCGATCAACAAAAAGATATTTACACCTTTTAGTAGACCATTTTACGCGCTTTGCATATATTGTAACCTCAAAGACACAAAGTGCTAACGATTTTGTGAAGCTAGTTAACAAAGTAACAGATTCGGATGAATTTGGAATTATCCTCACTGACCAATACCCAGGAATTAACTCAAAAGAGTTAAAAAGATTTTTAAATGAAAAATCAATACATATGGTATTTACGGCAGTGAATGCACCGTTTTCAAATGGATTAAATGAAAGACTAAATCAAACGTTGATAAACAAAATCAGATGTAAGATTAATGAAAAAAAAAAAAAAATAGCTTGGACCACAATTGCTCATAACTGTGTAAATAACTATAATAATACAGAACACACAGTTACAGGATTTGCCCCAAAATACTTGTTGGATGGAACAGATGTTTCTATTTTGCTAGAGGAATTAAAACAACAAATATCGGAATCTGACTGGATCAGGGACAGGGAAAAAGCATTTAGAAATTCAATAAAGTCACACAAGTACAATAAAGAATTATTTGATAAAAATAAAGTACACTATAATTTTGATGTGGGAGATATGGTATACATAGAAAATGGGAATAAACTAAACCGGAAAAAGCTGGATGAACTAAAGATTGGACCATTTGAAATAGTTGAAAAATATCAAGTTCGATATACAAAATAAACACAGGTCATGGGAAATTTGAATCTAATATATTTCACATCACAAAACTTATTCCTGTTCTATTATAAGAGAAAAATATAAATAAAAATTGAAAAGAAGAAGAAAAATGACTGAGGCTTTTGAGCTCTGCTCAGTATAAATTTTTTTAAGAAAAATTTCTTCCCTTGGGGGGGGAGATGTAATGGAATTGTTACCAAAGGAACGCATGTATAAACATTCAATAACACAGTATATCACAATTTAAGTGGAACGCGACCTAAGTCACACAGTTAAATTTACGAATGATGGTGGAAACAAATATAGTTTTTTGATAAGTGTTTAGCTTTAAATAACAGTTTTTAATAGTATATCAATTGGAATTTAAGTGAATGGACTTTGAATGTCATTTCTTTGTCTTTTCATAGAAACACGTCGTTTTTATTCCTTAAATTCATTAATTTAAATAATAAAGAGTTGTCTTATATATTTATACATGTAATATCAGTAGGTGTATTTATATATGTCTATTAAGTATAATTTTACTTATATAATATTTTACATACTTATATGTTTATAAGTGAATAAAATATATGTAAGTAATTGCATATCCTCTAATATTTATGTATACCACCTTTGACCAATATAATCTGTTTTATTCCTGTCACGGGTTGTCTGGAAGAGATCGCTTCTTAGCGATAAGACCGCCCATTGTGCACATTTAGAATATTTTTAGGCTATAAGGTTTTCTGTAATGGTGTACAATAAAGTGTTATCTATCTATCTATCTATCTATCTATACCTCATAATCTGCACCACCTACACCGCCAGATTAGGTTAAACTATTCCTTAAGTTAGGTTGCCTGGAAGAGATTGCCTTAAGCGATAAGGCCGCCTATTGTTTCTACCATGACAATATTGTAATTGTGTATTTTTGAAATTGTATATTTGGTAAGCAATAAAGTGTTATCTATCTACCTATCTATAGGAGAATTTTGAAATATTGAAAAACAATTGCTTTTAAATTTTCTTAAATGCATGCCCGTAGACTCCAATGCAGTGGAAACTAATTTTTAATTGAAAGCAATGAGTCTTCTTCGTTGGCACCGGTAACTAAATCGTCAACAAAGAAGTCTTTCTGGATGATTGTCCTTATTGTTTGGTCTTCGCATTCCTCTCCAATTTGCCAGAGACATCTTGTACTGAGATGACTCTTCAGCTGAAGGCCTCCCTCTATCCCGAGGTCGGCCAGCCGGATATTGGTTTTCGCCTTGGAGAAGAGGTTCGAGTACGTAACCCCTCGATCCGCCGCGCCTGGCTGTAACGTCAGGACGACGGCGGCGGACTTCGGGGCACGCAGGCGCGGAGACTTCTTTTCCTTAGGCTTGTTCTTCTTACTGGCTGCAGGGGGCTACGAGGGGGGCTACGAGGCCGGGGCCTGCGCCTTCTCCCCCTTTCACTTTCCCCGCGCCCTCTTCTTCCTCGTCGCCGAGCGCGGGTGGGCGGCGGTCGTGGCCGATTTAGGGCCAGACAACGGCGGGCCTTGCTTTTGCCCTCGTCTTGTGGCTGACCGTTGTCCAGCCACCAGCCGTAGTTGCGGCCGGAGGAAGGGGCGCCGGACAGGCACTTGCGGGCGACGTGGGAGCCGCCGCCTCCAATGAGTCCCGCTGTATGGGATGCGGGGGGAAATCCTCCGCCAAGCGCCCAGAGATGAGCAAGGGGCTCGGCGGGGGGGTGGACCTAGCTTGGGGAGCGGGGCTCCGGGTTAGAACCGGGCGCAACCGCTCTTCCATGGCCGCGAACCGACTCTCCAGTAGGAGAGTCATTCTGTCGAGGTTCGCGGCCATCGTCGCCTCAATATTGGGTGGTGGTGCTGGCGGCGCGGCTTCTGCACGCGGTCACGTCAGCTCCGCCCGGAGGCTCCTCAGCTCGCTCCGGAGGTCAGTCAACTCCGCTTCCATGCGGCTGTTCGCCGCACGGAGCAGGGCGACCTCCTGGGTGGCAGTGCGGGTGAGGATCTCCTCCGAGGCCTATCCTGAATGGAGGCCACCGACTCTCTTAGTGCCTTCTGAAGGGTCTCCCCTTTAGGCCCTTCGACACCTTTGCTACGCCAGCTACCACCGCCAAAGAATCGGCGATCTGCCGCTGGAGGCCCTCCGCGTGTTTAGCGTGAGCATCGGGAGGGGCCTGGCCCACAAGGGGAGTTCCGGCTCTAGGCCTAGTCACCCTTGTGGTCGCCATCGATTGGGCCCTCTCCGCGATCTGGGCCTCCACTTGCGCCTGTTTTGCGGCTGCTAGGCCTACGTGCTCTCCCGTTGTGGGAGGACGGCCTCTGCCCCGCTTGGCGTCCGGCGCTTTAGCAGCTGCCGGAGCCACAGTCGGGGGCTTAGGAGGAGGAGGCACCATCCCCTCCTCATCAGATGACGTAAGAGGGGATAGGTCGTCGTCCTCTATGTCGTCTAGAGCCAGGAACTGTCTCAACCGCGTGTTGCGGGAGGCAGCCTGGCTCTTACTCGTCCCCTCCGGCCTTTCGGAGGCCGGGGCCTTTGGTGAGCCCTGAACAGGGGTAGCAGTCCCGTGCTCGACCCTGAATGGGCCGGACGGGGGCAAATCTGTTACGTCAAGCCTCTGTAACCGCACGGTGCAGGAGCTGGCTTGGCAGGAAAGGCTTGGCACTTCCGCCGGCAGAGAGATCGCCGATATGAGGCCAGGAGCCTGGCTCTTGCTCTTCCCTCCGGCGCTTTGGCGACCGGGGCTTTGGTGGGGGCCTGGACAGGGGGCCGAATGTCCTCGTCTCCGGATGGATCGGACGAGGAGAAGGAGACGTCGTCTGTGTCGAAGGGCTGCGACCGCGTGGTCGGAGCCAGATGCTCCGGTTCTCGACCGGCGACGAGATCGCCGAGACTAAACCGAGAGTAAAAATTTTCCTCCGCCCTTCGCGAGCCCTTTCGTCTCGTGTTGTCATTGGGGAGACCTTTTTTTTGATAACGCGGGGTCTTTTCGTGACACAGGACCGATGTGAGAGCCGGAATCCACGCATGACTAGCAAGGGCTAGTAGTCGCGAGATTCCGTCCGCCAGACTACCCACTAAACCTAACGCCCGCGCTTTTACGGGGCGTGGCAGGATATAGACCATAGGTACACGACTGTGACGCCCCGACGCATGGGAAGGTGACCCTCGGGGAAGGTCACCCTCTTCACCAGTAGGGGGGGAAGTCCCGCGGGCCCCTACGATGGAATCCTAGGGTGGGAGGGGCTGGGCATAGAGATGCCTACGGCGGCCTGTGCGCCGCCGGCGGATCGGGTCCGCTAGCGCATCCTCCTCCCTTTCCCTTTCGGCGACCTCCTTCTGGAGCATTACCGCTTCACAGAAGGAGGCCACCGCCGCCCAGTTGTCCTCACTCCGCAGCATGGCAGCGACCATGCTTTGGAGTGAGTCTATACTCCCCGTCACGCTCTCCAGCATGTGACGCTGAGGTCCCCATGCGGCGCACTCTACCAGCGTGTGGACTGCTGTATCTTGAGGTGCGCCGCAGTGCTTGCACTCCGGATTTGGCTCCCGTCCCGCAACACGATGCAGATACTTACCGAAGCAGCCGTGCCCGGTAAGTATCTGCACGATCCTGTACGTAAGGGTCCCTCTCTTTCGAGGGACCCAGCGCGACAGGTGGGGGAGGATTGCCTCCACCGTCGCGGATCCAACCACTGGAGACCTCAGGTCCTCCTCCCATTTCAAGGTCAGGGCCGCGGTCGCTTCAACCCTGACCTTTTTAATCTCAGCCAGGCACGGCCTTAGGCCTCTCTCCCGGGCATCCTGGCGGAATTGGTACACCCTGGTGAGCGTCTCCGCTTGGAGTTCTCAAGGCGGATCGCCCGCCAGGAGGGTAGCCGCCGTCCAGGACACTGTACGGTGACCCCGAATGTCCCTCACCGCAAGGACGCGCTGACAGCGCCGCAGTAGCGTCCTGTTCTTGCGGTGAAGGGCTTGACTCCACACGGGGGCACCGTACAGTGCCATGCTCCGTAGAATGCCCTAGTATAGTTTCCTGCAAGCCGCGCCTGGCCCTCCCACATTAGGCAGGAGTCTGGCCAGGGCAGCGGCGGTCCTCAAGAACTTCGGGGCCATCTGGGTGAAGTGGGCCTCGAAGTTCCACTTCCCATCTAACGTGAGGCCCAGATATTTCATCTGGGCCTTGACCGCCACTGCCACTCCCTGAACGTCGACGTACGTGTCCCGGGGCGGTGGTCTACGACGCCCGTGGAACATCAGGGCCTCCGACTTGTCTGCGGAGACCCTGAGGCCTAGGTCTTCGATCCTGCCAACGACCAGTGATGTGGCTTCGTTGGCTAGCTCCACGGATTCTTCGTAGGTACTACCCCGGGCCGAGATGAGGGTGTCGTCTGCGTAACAGATAACCCCCATCCCGGGCAGGACTGGCTCTCGGAGGAGCCAGTCGTATCCGATGTTCCACAGGATCGGACCCAGAACCGACCCCTGTGGAACACCGCATGCGACACGTCGACGTCCAGCAATCTGGTCAGAGCCGCCCTCCCAGAGGATGAACCTGTCCCGGAGCTATGCCTCCAACAACCTCATGAGGTACCGAGGCACTCCCTGGTACCGGAGTGCCTCGATGATCGTCTCAAACGGGAGGCTGTTGAAGGCGTTCGCGATGTCGAGCGATACCACCAGGACAGACTCCTCGATCCCCTCTGCCTCTCTCGTGAGGCACTTCAACGCACTCAGGGCGTCCAACGTGGAACGCCCTGCGCGGAACCCGAACTGTGCCTCAGAGAGGCCAGGCCCTACGTCATTAAGGTGCCCGACGAGGCGAGTAGCCAAAATCTTTTCGAAGACTTTGGCCACCTCGTCAAGCAACACGATAGGCCTGTAAGCAGAGGGATCTCCTGGGGGGCGACCTTCCTTAGGGAGCAGGCACAGCCGGCCCTCTTTCCACGGCTTCGGAAACTCACCTGAACTGATGCAGGCATCATAAAGTCCCCGAAGCTGACCGCCGAGATGTTTGGCGGCCAGGAAGAGGGCCCGGCCTGGGACCCCATCAGGTCCCGGTGCCGTGCGACGGCCCCGAAGACGGTCTAGGGCCGTCGCCAGCTCCTCCTCTGAGACGGGGGGAGGTTCCGTCGCAGAAGTAATTATTCCTGGAGGAGGATCCATGGCAGGAGGAGTATGAACTCCCGGGTCTGGAAAGAGACCACTGATAACCCTTTCAAGGACCCCGTCAGGAAGGGACTCCGTAATTGGGGCGGCGAAGGCGCGCAGTTTTTTGCGCGCCGCCCGATACGGACGTCCCCAGGGGTCCCTGTCTAAAGACAGTAACATTTCTTCCCGAGCCCGGGCCTTCGACTGGCTGATTGCCAGCTGAAGGGCTTTCTTAGCAGCCCGATACTCCTCCGCTAACCTAAGCTCCTCCTCCAGCTCCCGAGGAAGTCGACGCCTGCAGCGCTTGAGAGATCGGTGCAACCTTTGAGCTGCCTCTCGCAGGGCACCGATCTCCGCAGTCCACCAGTGGACACCTGGCCGCTGCCAGCATCGATGCGACCGTGGCATGGAGGCATCGCAGACTGTTCCCAGGGTACTGCGCATGCGCTCCGCCAAATCCTCCGGAGTGCCATTCACCGGATTGGTCCAGCCCTCGACGACCGCCGTCTCCTCAGCCAGCTCGAGGTCGAGCCGGCTGACGGCCCAACGCGGGAATTGCCCGTGATCACGTGGGGGTCTGTCATCCTGGAAGGAGGGGAGACCTCGAACCTGATGTAAAGGTGGTCCGAGAGTATCTCCACCTCCTCCTCAACCATCCAATTTGTCACCCTACGTGCGATCGCATGGGTAGCGAACGACAAGTCCACCACATGGATCCTCCTGTACCATGCGATCGCACGCAGGTGTGAACCGACCTCTCTGTTGAGGATCGACAGACCACTTTGAAGAGCCCACGCTTCCACGAGTCTATTAAATACCCCGCGCGTCGGTGGCGGTGTTCCCCAGGTTATCTTCACCTAGTTTTTTGGTCCGGTTTTCCATTAAAGCTGCGTCTGTCTCAGCTGTCTCCATAGTTATAGCCATTTTAAATGCTGAATCAAATGATAACTCCTCTTCTGCAAACATCCTTTGCCTAATGTTATCATTCAGTAATCCACATACGAACTGGTCTCTTAAATTTTCCTTTTAACTTTTGGAACAAAACCACAGTGTTTTGTTAATCGTTTCAAATCTGCCACATACTCAGCTATACTTTCCCCTTGTTTTTGTATACGCTGTCTAAACTTAAACCTTTCTGCTAAGTAACTTGGTTTAGGTTGTAATTGAAGTTCATTAAAGCTTTTTGAGGCGGGTTTGTCAGGTGTACATAAATTAACCATCAATTCGTATGCTTCACTCCCAATTACAGTGATTAAAGTAGCCGTTTGTAATGTTGATTTTACTTCATTAACAATGAAATACTGTTCTAACCTGTCAATATATAGGTTCCAACTATCCTTCTCGAGATCAAACGGTTCGAGTTTTCCTACTGCCATTATAGTGTCTTAGCTTACTCGAACTTCACAATAACGCGCAACGCGAGTGATTCTTCTAATTCTCGTCGCCAATTGATAAATATCCAGGCACTAGCTTACTATTTATTGATATTTAATAAAGGATTCACTGATATAATTAATAAACAGACTGTTCGTAGACGTATTTATTGCCGGACTAAATTATCCGTAACTACCCTATATTACATGTGTCCATTAATGGATCCTCCTGCGATCGCACGCAGGTGTGAACCGACCCTCTGTTGAGGATCGACAGACCACTTTGAAGAGCCCACGCTTTCCCCAGGAACGGGATTTTGTGCGTTGAAGTCGCCGAGGAGAAACGTTGCCCTCGGCGACTGTCTTGCCACGGCGGCCCTGACGGAATCCAAGAACGTCTCGAACTCCGCCAGGGATCGGTTTGTAGTACAGAAGTACACACCAATGATGGTGTGCTCTCCCCAACCTGCCACCGCGTAACCCCGTCCCTTCTCAATGGAAATGAGAGGGGGGCTAGTGCCTGCTCTAGCGACAACCGCCACCAGGCCGTCGAGGTCCCCTACCCAGTTATCTTGGGTGGGGATGTGGTACGGCTCCGACACCACGGCTGGACCAATCCTCCATTCCGCCAGTGACTGCAGGAATAAGTCCTGAGCCCAGGCGGAGTGATTCACGTTGGCCTGCAGGAATCTGATATGTTGTACAGGCATTAGTTGGAC
Organism: Dendrolimus houi; assembly: GCA_039645545.1. Taxonomy (NCBI): domain Eukaryota; kingdom Metazoa; phylum Arthropoda; class Insecta; order Lepidoptera; family Lasiocampidae; genus Dendrolimus; species Dendrolimus houi. Next base: position 57,879 of record JBBJBW010000036.1, read on the forward strand.
ATGTGAGATTCCCCAGCACCTCCTTCAACCATACCTCCAGGCCTTGTACTGGCCAGGGGGACAAACCTTGGGCGCACAGTTCCAGGCCGGCAGCGCCTGGACATGGTGACGTGGTCGGCGCGACGTCCCGCTTCGGCGCACACCACGCAGTGCGCCTTGTCCGACCTGCAATCGATGAGCCTGTGGCCGTTTTTGCCACAGCGATAACACAGGTCGGACCTGTCCCCCTGGCCGACTGGGCACGTCGAGGACGCGTGCCCGGCGGCAAGACATCTATAGCACCTGAGTTGGCGCTTCTCGTAGGCATCTACGGCGACTGAGGTGAAACCTATGAGTAGGTGGCCAACCTCAGCCAGGTGCTTCGCCACCGGGATGGGGCACATCACCCAAGACGAGCCCAGTCCCCCCGCTCCAATACTAATTCCTGCGGCCCTAACTTGGGAGCGGGGACAATTCCCGACCCGTGCCACTTCCTCCACAATCATTTCCGGGGTGACCGCGTCATCCAGGCCCGTAAGACGGATTTCGCCCTTCTTCACAGGCCTGGAGATCTCGGCCACTCCGGTCAATGCTCCCTGGAGGAGCCCAGCCACCCGGTCCGCCAAGGCCACACTCTCGGCGCCTGGAGGGAATTGTAGCAGCCGAGAGTCGTTATAGGACCGGATGACCCTGAGCCCCTTTTTTAGACCTAAGGAGACGACGTCAACAACGCCTCTCGTCATGGAGAAGACGTTGGTGAACGTCGTCCCCTTTTTTACGGCCTCCGGTAGTAAGCTTACCCTTACTACCGGAGCCTTCTCCTCCGTGAGTCTCCCGGGGTTGATTCTCCCCGGGGGGCCACGACGACGCTCCCGGCGAGTCTCCCTTCGTTCCTCCCGTCGCTCCTCTCGACGGGTGGCACACGGTTGGGCTTGGAGGCGGGCGGACTGGAGGGGGGCCGAAGGGTTTGGTCCCCTGTCCCCTCCCTTCCCCTTGCCTTTCCCTTTGCGCCTCCCCCTCCACCACGGTCCACTCGTTGTCCGTGGTGGGTGCGCTCTCTCCCGGAGTGGAGAAACCCTTGATCTGGGACCTCGGAGCCCTCAGTGAGGGAAACTCCCTATTCCCAGATCTTGAGGGGCCCGCAGACCCCACCTTCTTGGGCGGTGGGCGCGTTGGCCCGGCTTTTGGAGGTGGGGGTGGGGGCGGGGCCATCTCCCTTATCTCCTCGAAAATCATCGCCTCCGTGGGGACGGGGGCGGGAGCAACAACGGAGGGAGGGTTGGAGCCCCCCTTTTTCTTCTTATCACCCGCCAGCGGTGGGCGGACGACCTTCGCCGGAGGAAGATGTTCCTCAAACACCGCTAGGCGGACGTCGACCAGTCTCCCCACAGAGACGATGATTGCCCTCTGCAGGGCTTCCAGGTCAATCTGGGGGGGGGATACATCCACAGGGGCGGCGGCCTTGTTGCTTTTCTTGGACGCCGCCCTCATATCGCTGAACTCCTTGCGGTGGGCCTTAAGCTCCGACCGCAGGGAGTCGATCTCCCGTTTCAACCGGAGGTTCTCAACTGATAACCTCCGGTTTTCCGCATCAAGGGACCTCGCAGACAGATTCTAGACCACGTCTGCGAGAGTCCCGGCCGCAAGCTTCAGCTTGCGGATGTATCCCCCTTTGAGGTTCCCCGAGGTTTGGGCTACTCTGTAGATAGCCGCAACATGGCTTTTGGCCAAGGAGAGGAGATCCTCGGCGCCCATTCTGCCAATGTCGACCTCCCTCGGGTCAACCTCTTCCCTTAACTCAAAAACCTCGGAGGACTCGTCAGACCTCCCTTTACGGAAGGTCTGCGACCCCTCCTTGTGGGTCTTTCCCCGTTTTTTCGGAGAGCCACCCTCTTCCCCGTGTTTAGGGGACCACCCTTTACGGAGCTGGCGGCTGCGTTCGATTTCCTCGCAGAGGGCCTCCCCGCGAGCCACCAGCTGCTCCGTGGTCTCCTGCCTGGGGAACCGCAGGGATGTTCCGCGTCCACCTCCACTACCGCGCGTGGCGACACTGCGGCACTTTAATACGCGCCGGGCAGCACCTCCCCTGGATGCTGACACGCTAAAATCCGTGTCAGAATCCTCGTTTCCCTCATAACCCGCAACCCGAACCCTCCCGCCAGTGGATGCTGAGCCTCTTACGGGCCGCGATTTTACAATGCAAACGAACTGGGGTGACTTCTGAGGTTTCACATGAACCTATGTCTGACGTCTGCTCATGCTAGAGACTATTATGTCTTTGCTTACAATGTTTACATTGAAAATTGAATTTACATTTATTTTTATGTGGATAGACACCTATTGCACAAATTTTTATTTTTTACAAATTAAAAACGGTCCCCTATCATTGGTGTTTGAAACTTAGGACATAAATGTAAGGGATGATAATTCTTATCGCAATGGCTCCATGAGGGTAATTTTGATATATTTTGACTAGCAATGTTTGATACCTTATATTGAAAAGATTTCATTTTGGTACCCTCATTAGACATACCTGTTTGAATGGGACTGTCTTCTAAAAATGCAAGAATTCATCCATCAGGGTTCACTCTATCTATATGATAAGCTCGGCACGTGTACGTGTCTACCGTACGAGTAGGTATTAAAATTAATAACATATCCCATTGTATAATGGGTTGATTTAAGTTTTTAAGTGCATATAAATGATGCTGTACACACGACATAAAAGCTCTGATGGAGCTGGTAGTGCCCTTTTGCGTTTGAGGAATATCTAAAATAAAACTGATATGATTTGAAATCAATCGAGTCCGATTTTCGTACCGCCTTTTAAATAGCTTTAAGGCCTCTGGATAGGATTCATTAACTAATGGTAAATTAATTATTACTGCTAAAGCATCACCACTGAGGTATTTTCGTAAGTAGAACAGGTTTTTTATGCTGGATAAAGAGCCATTATTGTCAATTAAGGCACATAACAGGTCGAAGAATGGTTTAAACTGGGTAAAATTGTTCCCATCAAATGTTGGTATGTCTATATTAGGTAATTTGAAATTAACAATATTGTATTTCTCCTGTTCAGCATATCTACGAAGTACTTGGTTCAATTTCGTTATCGTTTCGAAGTATTGACTTTCAACTTCCTCTTTGCCCGTGGCATCCAAAGTGATAATCTCGATATTTAGCTCCTCGTATTCCTTATAGGTGGCTGCCAATCTGTCCCGGCGCGCCTTTAGCATATCAATGCTGGCTTCAACCAAGGATATAGCGTATTGTACAAATGATTGCATACGTGTTATTACGCCCTTCAGCGTGCCACGTTTGTTGCGCAATTTGGTTAATTTTTGTTCCATATTTTATGATACGCACACAGGCACTAAATAAACACTTATTTTTATGCACTTACTGCAAACACAGTGGTATTTCAACGGTGGAGGCGCGTGAAACCCAATGTTGACGCCCACGCCGCTGCCGTGATCTCGGTTTCGATACTCCAAACCACGCCAAGCGCCGCTCGGTGATATTTATATCTAAAAACTATGATAATGGGTTGGTAATTACTTTTAATACTTGCTAGTAGGACCACAACTATTGTGGGGATAGGCAAGTAGTATAATAAGGCTGAGATGATTTTATTTGACGTTGATGGAAAAAATATGAGCAAGTTTAAAATTTTGGAGGTCTTCAGGTAGAAATGAAATAATGTTGTGTGTTTGAATTGCAATTCAGGAATGCATATTTTTTTTTTTTATTGGACTTTACTTTATGTTAATGGTCCGAAGACCTCACAACTTTACCGGGGTTTTCGGGGCAAGCGCCTTCGCTTAGCAAGCCCGAGGTGCAACTTGCTCGAAGGAGCTCCCTAGAGACTAACCTCGGCTGGACTGTTGCCCTGAGAGGGGGGTGAATCTGATGATGCCCACCATAGGGCGACACAATTAACTAAGTGAGAACGGGCGACGGGTAATATAAAGCCCGAGGGGGAGGAACCCTGCGGACCGGGATCGGTGTGTGGCGGACTACCACTAAGCCAGCGGGAGCGCGCAGTAAAGACGACGTCGGTGAGGTGAGCCGCGGTACGTGTGGCGCACCGGTTCTCGCCACGACCACTCTCTCGACTCACTCTGTGGTGATACCGGCAAAACAAAACCTGTGTCTACCTACTGTCGTTTGATAATATCCGTGATATGTAAAATATATTATTGTAAATCTAAAACCAGCCTTTTGAGTTATATATCAGTTACACGAGAGTTACTACAATGGTGACCTCAAGAATTTACACGCGTTTTAAAACTTATAACGCACGGAGTATGGCTACCAGTAAAAGAACTGAGACCGACGACTTTGAAGATGCTGCGTCTGTAAGTCATTCCGTAGACCGTGTTTCTGTACGCTTGCCGCCATTTTGGGCTAAAGACCCAGAAGTCTGGTTCGTTCAAGCTGAAGCGCAATTTTCAATATCGGGAATTCGAGAAGATACTATAAAATTTTACCATATAGTGTCGCAGTTGGATCAATGTTACGTTAAAGAAATTAAAGACATCATTAAAAATCCACCTGCAACGGGTAAGTACGAAAAATTAAAACAGGAATTAATAAAACTTCTGTCTATTTCTCGTCAACACCAAATTACCCAGTTGTTTTCCCATGAGGAATTGGGAGACAGAAGCCGTCGCAATTTTTAAGACACCTTAGAACATTAGCGGCAGACGGTGTCTCTGACGAATTTTTGCGCAGTATGTGGGCCAGCCGATTACTACCACACGTGCAGGCCATAATTGTCTCGCAAACCTCGACTTCTTTAGAAGACCTTGCTGACCTGGCCGATAAAATTTGCGAAGTGGCCACACTACCTTCGCAGCAAATAGCAACGGCAGGTATGTCTAATAACAATTTTGACGTTTTGTTAAGACGTATCGACGACTTGATAACTACCCGCATACAATCAGAGATAAAGCAACAGGTTGCATAACTGACTTCAAATACGCGGGGACGTCATCCAAACCGTCGTCGCTCACGAAACCGTAGCCAAAGGCGTACCCGAAGCCGTACGCCCGGTATATGCTGGTACCATAACAATTTTGGTGACAAAGCAAAGAAATGTACTTCTCCGTGTAACTATAAATCATTAAACTTCAACGGCAGTACGTAGATGCGACGAACGACTGCCATAATGTAACAAGTCGCCTCTTTATTACAGATAGAAAAACAAAGGTACGTTATTTAGTGGACACAGGATCCGACCTTTGTATATTACCTCGTCGATTTCTACTACACCGACGTGAAGCCGCTGATAACGGAACTGCAATCAACACTTATGGTACCTTAACAATGCATTTGGACCTAGGTTTGAGACGTGACTTTGTGTGGAATTTTACAATGGCGAATGTGGACAATCCAATTATAGGGGCCGATTTTATTTCTCATTATGGCTTATTAGTCGATTGTAAAAACGGTGGGCTTCATGACACTCTCACCAATTTATTTTCTCCCGGAACGCTAGGCTTGAGTTATCAGGCTAGTGCTAAGGCTATTTCAGGCAATACTGAATTTCATGTATTATTGGCAAAATATCCAGATTTAACTAGACCTTCTGGTGTTTTACGTGTTGTCTAACATTCCACAGTTCACTATATAAATACCACACCTGGTCCTCCAGTATTTTGCAGACCACGCCGACTTGCTCCAGATCGACTCAAATTAGCCAAGCAACAGTTTGAAGACATGGTTCGAGAAGGAACAGCATGCCCTTCCGATTCACCCTGGGCATCAGCGTTGCACCTGGCTCCAAAGAAGAACGATTGGAGACCCTGCAGTGATTATCGAGCACTTAACGCGTGCACTATACCTGACAGGTACCCCATACCACATATTCAGGACTATGCTCATCGTCTTGCAGGATGAGGTGTTTTCTCCAAATTGATCTGGTGAAAGCTTTTTCCCAAATTCCAGTTCACCAGGACGACATATCTAAGACAGCCATAATAACGCCGTTTGGTTTATATGAGTTTCCTTTTATGTCGTTCGGACTTAGGAACGCTGCCCAAACGTTCCAAAAGTTTTTAGACGAGGTGTTGAGAGGCCTAAACTGCTGCTATTCATATATAGATGATATTTTAGTTCACTCTTCTAGCAAAACTCAGCACCTCGAGGACCTGGAACGAGTTTTTAAACGCTTTCAAGAATACGGGCTTCAAATTAATGAAAGTAAAAGCGAGTTTGGCAAAAGTAAGCTTGATTTCCTCGGTTTTCACATATCTCAATATGGTACGCGTCATTTGAACGACAAGGTCAAAGCCATTCAGAAGTTCGAACCTCCGAAGACTGTAAATGGGCTGCGCAGATTTCTGGCGATGTTGAATTTTTATAGACGCTTTATACCAAATGCTGCTACTTACCAACGAGATGTTATCTGGTCCAAAAATTAAAGGCTCTCATCCACTCACCTGGGCACTTACACTCCTTGAAGCTTTTAATAAATGTAAAGATAGTATTGGTAAGCATACTCTTTTAGCACACCTGTAGCAAATGCACCGCTTGCCCTCGTGACTGATGCATCAAACTTAGCCTTGGGCGCGGTATTACAACAGTTAATGGATATGGTATGGCAACCACTAGCTTTCTTTTCAAAGAAATTAAATAAGGCTCAACAGTTATATAGCGCTTCCGACCGAGAACTGCTTGCCATTTACGAAAGCGTCAAACATTTCCGATATAATAATGTGATCGAAGGGAGACATTTTGTGATTTACACCGATCATAAGTCAATCACTTTCTCTTTCCACCATAATAGGCAGAAATTTACACCAAGGCAGTTCAATCATTTAGATTTTGTGTCTCAGTTTACCACGGACATTAGACACATTTCAGCGAAATACAATATTACTGCCGACACTTTATCCCGTGTTGAAGCTGTGTCATCACAGTTGGACTTACAACGGTTAGCATTTGCCCAGAAACACGATGAAGAACTACAAGATCTCCTTTTAAATCGTTCGTCATCTTGAAGCTAGAGCAAACGCTTATACCAGGTACTGACATTTTGATATTTTGTGATGTCACTCTACGAAAACCTCGCCTTTTCGTAGTCAAGGAGTTGCGACGACACATCTTCGAGTCCGTTCATTCAATGAGCCACCTGGAGCGAGAGCTACAATTAAAATGGTAACTGACAGATTTGTTTGGCCCTCAGATCGCAAAGATTGACACTGGTGGGTGAAAACATCCCCTGGGGTGCCCCCGCGGTCCTCGCCCCTCCGACCGCGCTTGGCACACGGGAAGCGTCCCCGGGGCCCCAGCGGCCACTGTCACATTCCCCCCTTCTTTCCGTGACAGTGGTGTCCCACCTACGTTCCTATACTTAAAAGGCTCCCGTGTGTCCCTCCTTCACAACTACCCATCCCTTCCATATTTGACGGGCCACTCGCACCTCTCCGTCCAGCGGAGAGGCCTCTAGCGATGTGGCGGCGACGGGTCCGGTGGCCGGGCATTTGGCCAATCCCTGGACCGGCGACGGAGTCGGCCTAAGGGCGTTCCGCCCCTTGTAGTGATCTGCCACCGTCGCGCGATGTAAGGTGCGGTGGCGGTGGCTTTTGTCCGACCGTACCAGCACCGCGGAGGAGTTTTTGTTCGAAGGACGACGCTGGGTGAGGTTTTCGTTCCGCTTGCCCTTTCGGCGGATCTACTCCCCCACCCGAAGCTCTGGTTGGCATGCTTACGGGCTGCGTGGTCGGGGGGTAACCCGGCAGTAAGCGCCCGGTGGGCGGCGTGCGGGGTGCTCTGTCTTCAGTCATCTCGCGCGCCGCCTACTGTATTAGTTAGGTTTAGTCTATAAGTCATTCAGATGTTGCTGCAAGGCGAAATCAAATTATGAGTTCAACATGGATAAAGCGACAAACGAAGAGAAACTACCCCAGGTGGGTCGTGCTTCCGTATCACGTGAGGTCGAGTCCCATTTCGATGGCGTTACCTTTGCTAAGGACAGAAACTCCCCGTCGTATTCTGGGGGGGGAGTTGCTTCTCGCTCCTGGACATTGTCCAGAGAAAGGCCGCCCGTAATGGGCGGTGAAGTTTCATTTACGTGCAGTAGCAGCAGAATGAGTGGCCGCACTTCTGCTGCAAGTGGCGCCATAAGCGGCAACCTGAGCGGGGCCTTGAGTGGAGCTGTCGGAGAGTCGTCCGACAGTAACCTCTCGACGTTCTCCATTCGGTCCCGCTCACGGTCTAAATCCAGATCGCGTTCACGATCTCTGACGCGCTCACGCTCCGGATCAGGACCCGGCATACGCACAGAGCCGGAAGCCAGGCCCCCAAACCCGTCGAGCTGGCGCCTAATGAAGAAGCGGAGGAGGCCTGCACCATATCGCGGCCCCCAAAAAGTTTCGCTGGTCTCCAGTGATGAGGAGACAGTGGCGTCAAAAACCTCCCGCAAGGTGTCTCTACCCTCCGCGGGAATTATGGAAGAGGCCGCTAGTTTGGCACGGGCCAGGGAGACCGTTGCCCAGACTGGCCACCGGGATCTTGAACAAGACCACGAGGAGAGCACCGTCGAGCTGATTAGAGCTGCTGAAGACGCGCGTGTCGCTCGACGGGCCCCGGAACTCCTTGGCCGTTCGAATCCCGGACCGGATGAGGTGGGGGCCAGGACGTCTCAAGCCGTCGAAACAGACGTGAAGAACGCCCTGGGTGTCATTCGACACGTCGCGAAGGTGCCTAGAGGTCTGAAAGGCACCTTCGTTAAATCCCTCAATGACTCGGTGGCGATCATCAGTGACGCATTCGAGGTACTTCGAAGCCGCACCGAGTCAGAGGAAGTTCGACGGTTTGAGGCGGCCAATCGGCGCCTCGAAGCCGAAGTGAAGGCTATGAGAGCGGAAATGGCCAGCCTCAGGGCTGAAATCACCCGAGCCCGTCCCACTCTCGTGCCCCAGCCGAGGACACGACACCTGCCACCCCCACTACCCCCACCCCCACCGTCATCGACTGCTACGGGAGGGCGGTTCAAAGATAAGGAGGAGCTTTTACGCCATCAGTGTGAGTGAATGAGAATGAATGAATGTGATTTATAAAATAATAAAGTTCAGTTCGACTCAATCGCTCGTGTTTGATTAACGTACCACCTGACATGGCGCAGCCGGTAACGCCCATCTTGTAAAAATAGTTTTTGGTAACTGCAATTTAAAACATATTTTGTGCGTCCATTATAATGGAAACAGTGTTAACTCCACCAGAACCGTTCTATTATGACCAAAACACTGTAAATATTACCAGTGGTACATTGTGTTTAAACTGGAACAAATGGAGTAAAGGATTTAAAATTTACTTCGAGGCGTGTGAATTGTCAAAAAGAGCCCACAAATACAAGTTAATATACTTTTACATGTAATTGGAGAACAATGTCGGGAGTTATACGAACAATTTAATGTGCGCTGCACAACAGTGGACGAAATTTTGGGCAAATTTAAAAACTATTTCACGCAGAAGAAAAATGTGACGGTGGAACGCCACAAATTTTTTATGCGCAATCAAAGCGAAAATGAATCCATCGAGCAATACGTATTTGAACTCCGAAAACTAGCACAAAGCTGCGAATTCAATACTTTATGTGAATCTTTAATAAAAGATAGGCTAGTGTGTGGTATAACAGACGACGGAATACGAGAAAGATTATTAAGAGAAGCCGATTTAAGCCTTGAAAAGGCTATTGAGATTTGCCAAGCCGTTATTGTTTCAAAATCGTACTCAGAGAAAATTTGTACACAAAACCTCAATCAGTCAAAGATGTCGAAAGATTCTTGGGGTTGGTAACGTATGTTAGTAATTTTATACCAAATTTATCTGAAAAAACACAACCCTTAAGGGAGTTATTGTAAAAAGATATATCATGGCATTGGTCAGAAATGCATGATAAATCTTTCATGGAGTTAAAAGAATGCCTGATTAAAAAACCGGTTTTACAATATTACAGCATGCATAAACCAATTACAATATCAGTTGATGCTAGTAAAAATGGGTTAGGAGCAGTTTTATTACAAGATGGATTGCCTGTCTGCTATGCCTCAAAAGCGTTGACTAAAACAGAACAACGCTATGCTCAGATAGAAAAAGAGCTTTATGCATGTGTTTTCGCATGTGAAAAATTTTATAGTTACATATATGGTCGTAATGATGTTACCATAGAAACTGATCACAAACCGCTCATTACGATTATAAAAAAAGCTATTATCGATACTCCTCCTAGGCTACAACGTATGTTATTGAGGTTACAACCTTACACTTTTAAGTTGATTTATAAGCCGGGAAAACAATTATATATTGCAGACACTCTGTCACGTACTTGTGAAACAACCAGTCATGTTGACAATGGCCTGCAAGAAGAAATGACTGAGGCAATACGCAGCATTACCGTGGCAAACGAATTGACAGATTCACACTTTTCAATTCTTCAAATAGAAACATCCCGGTATGAAACACTGCAAACATTAAAACGCTATACAAATAAGGGTTGGCCAACCGATACACATAAGATAAATTCAAAAGTCAAACCATTCTGGAAATACAGAAATGAGTTGACAGAAGCATGTGGACTTCTATGGCGAGGCAACAGGGTCATAATTCCCAAAACTTTACTAAGTGAAATGTTAAATAAATTACATTTTGCTCATTTAGGGTTTGAAAAGTGTTTACTGAGAGCTAAAGAACTATTGTTCTGGCCAGAATTAAACAATCAACTTAAAAACTTAATAATGAATTGTCAAACTTGCCTAACATATAGAAAAAATAATCTTAAAGAAGAATTATGTCCTCATGATATACCCAAAGAACCTTGGTCTAAAGTGGGTGTTGACTTGTTTTATTTTAAAGGAATCAATTATATCCTGATTGTTGATTATTATAGTAAGTTTATAGAGGTTATAGAACTAACAAGTACTCTCTCTGAATCTATAATAAAACACTTAAAATGTACTTTTAGTTGTTTAGGTATACCTCAGACACTTGTATCTGATTGTGGGCCCCAGTTCATATCCAAAGAGTTTCGTGATTTTGCTCAAAAATGGTGTTTTCAACACGTGACGTCATCGCCGCGCTATCCACAATCAAACGGACAGGCAGAACGTTCTGTGCAAACAGTTAAAAATATTTTAAAGAAGAGTTTGCACAGTAAAACAGATTTTAGATTGGCATTATTAGAGTACTTAAATACACCGATTAGTGATAAATTACCTTCTCCAGCAGAGTCATTATTTAATAGAAAACTACGCACCATTTTTCCTATAATTAATCAATTTAAACACTCACATTATAACCCCATGCATATGGAATTGAATCGTAGACAACAAAGGTATAAACTATATTACGATAGGAATGCAAAAAATTTATCGATGCTTACAATAGGTCAAACAGTTAAAGTAAGAGATGAAACAAAAAAAAATGGAAATCAGGAGTAATAACGAAATACTTAGGAAATAGGAAGTATGAAATAAGGTTGCAAACTGGAAGAATAATTGTTGGGAATAGGCGTCACTTAATTATTGATTCTCCTCATTTGCAGCCTTATAAGACAACATATGACATAGACTATGATGATTTTAACCCTTTTCAATCCAATGAATCAGGCATGTCATCAGACACAGCTCCCAATCGTCATTCTCCCTGTCAAAGTAATAATAATAATGGCACAAGTGATTATTATATAACTCGTTTTGGCAGGACAGTGAGGCCTCCGGATAGATGGAGATTATAAGCTCAATCGAGAATGAAGTCAAAGCATGATAGAAATAATTATAATTACAGAAATTAATTAAAATAATACATTTTATTTATAATACATATAGTTAGTTATCAATAAATAAAAATAAAAAAAAAATACATTTATTATTAAAATTGTTTAACAAATGTAACATGAACAAATATAAAGTTATATAATTTACTCATAATTTTAAAATATTAATTTTATTATGTAAGGCATGTTATGTTGTTACTTAATTTAGTATTTAAGTATTGTCTCATAATGGTAATTCAATAATAATGATAATTGTTTACAAATTTTATATTACTTATGAATGTTTTCTTTTTTTTTGTGTGTGTGAAATGTTATATATTGTTGAAAGGGGGATGTGAGTGAATGAGAATGAATGAATGTGATTTATAAAATAATAAAGTTCAGTTCGACTCAATCGCTCGTGTTTGATTAACGTACCACCTGACAATCAGATGGCGTAAAAGCTCCTCCTATAATTAGGAGCCATGATGGACGCCAAGCTCGCCGCCTTAAATGACCGTCTCCTCCCGGAGACACGAATCCGTCCGCCGCTGGCGGTAGACACCCGGCGCGTGAACGCACAGCCGCCTCCGGCATTAGGGAGAAGAGAGACTGGCCGCCCTCCCAAGGATTTCCCCCCGTTGCCCACCCCAAAACGGAGGAGAGGTAGCGGACAGACACATCCGGCGGGGCCGAAAACCCCCCAAACTCCAAGAGAAGCCGAAGTCGGAGCAGCAATTCCAGGGCCGTCCCAAAGGCTCGAAGAAGGTTGGTCGGTGGTGGCTCGTAAGCCTAAAAAGAAGAAGCCACCGACCCAACCTGGAACAGAAAGAGCTCCCCAGCCCAAGGCGAGGCCAAGGCCGCCGATGCCCCAAGCTAAAAAGGGTCCGCGTATGCGGGTGCCCAACACGACCGCGGTGATACTCACCTTGTTACCCGCGGCCGTAGAGAAGGGCACCAGCTACGCGGACGTAATGGAGAAGGCGAAAGCCAACATCAAGCTCGGCGACCTTGGCATCGCCGGGGTGAAGCTGAAGACCGCGCGGACGGGGGCTCGTATGCTCCTCCTCCCCGGGAAGTATAGCGGGGAGAAGGCTGATGCCCTCGCCGCGCGTCTCCGGACCGTACTGCCGGAAGAAGAAATAAAGGTGTCCAGGCCCGAGAGGTGTCTCAATGTGCGCATCTCGGGTCTGGACGACTTCACAACTGTCGACGAGGTCGTGGCCGCCGTCGCCCGGGTCACGGACGTTGCAGCTGGGCGTATCAACTCCAGCGCCATACGTTTGGGCCCGGACAGGCTTGGATACGCCATCCTGGCCTGCCCAGTGGCGGCGGCCGCCATCAAGCTGAAGGACCGACGAAGAGTAATGGTGGGGTGGGCCTCGGCGGACGTCAAAGTTCTGCCGCGCCGGTCAGAGAGGTGCTGGCGCTGCCTCGTGGCAGGACACGTGGCCTGCACCTGCTCCTCCCCTGTAGACCGCAGCAAAGACTGCTACCGGTGCGGTCAACCTGGTCACCCTGCCGCCACATGCCAAAACACACCGCACTGTAGCATTTGCAGCGCGGCGGGTCGAGCGGCAGGGCATTGGATGTGCAGGGGAGCGCCGGTCACGCGTAAAGGTGCGGGCCCCCCCATCACCACCACCACCACCACAACCAAGAAGAAGGACACCGACAAGTCGCAGCAGTCAACCAAAAAAGGCCGAAAGAAGAAAAGAAAAAACAAAAAGAGCGGTCCCACTGCTGCGGCAAACAACACGGCTTTGCCGCTGCCATCAGCACCACCGCCGTTGCCGCAGCGTTCCCCTAAAATGAATCCGCTGTCGCCGCCGTCGCCGTTGTTAGAGTCCGGGACCACTAAGATGGAGGAATAAAAGTAAGTTTCTCCAATGGCTATCCTAGTGGTCCAAGGCAATTTGAACCACTGCGCCACTGCACAAGACTTACTGGTCCAGAGCATGGCGCAGTGGGGCATTCAGTTGGCTGGTCGCCGAGCCATATTACGTCCCCTCCCGCTCCGACTGGGCGGGGGACCTGGATGGCTCGGTGGCTATCATAATCCGGACCGCCGCCGCATGCCCTTCCCTAGCCAATCTAGTAAGGGGATGAGGTTATGTGGTGGCTACGATCGGGGAGATGGTGGTCCTTGGGGGCTACTTCTCCCCAAACAGTAGGCTCGCCGATTTCGAGGGATGGATCGAGGAAGTGGGCACAGTGGTGGCCCGCAACCGGCCTCGCCCCGTGCTCGTGCTCGGGGACTTCAATGCAAAATCCGTGGCTTGGGGCTCCCCGAGTACGTGCCCTGGTCCGCGTGGCGAGGCATTGGAAGAATGGGCCATCGAAAAGGGTCTCGGTCACTCGTCACTGGCGTCTGTGACGCGGCGATACCGAGGAGGGTCGATTTCAGCCCTTCCGAAAGTGTACTAGTGGAACCCCGTACTCGAGAGGCTAAGGCGTGCGTGCAATAGCGCGCGCCACCAGTACACCCGACACAGAAGACGGCGTCGCCGCGCAGTGGACGCAGCGACCGTAGAGGCTCAGCTGTACGAGGGGTACCGAAGCGCCAGGAAGACACTGCGGATTGAAATCCGTAACGCAAAGAACGTTGCCTGGGGGCAGCTCTTGGATAGTTTAAGCCAAGACCCCTGGGGGCGCCCTTTCAAAATGGCACGTAACAAGCTCCGTGCCTGGGCGCCCCCGCTAACCGAGTCTCTCCCCAGGGACGTCACACATGACGTAGTTGGCGCTCTGTTCCCTTCACGGGCTGAGCACATGCCTCCTGCTATGGCACCGCCAGAAGCGGAGCCCAGCGCGGAAAGAGACCCTGTGCCCACCGTGGACCGGGTAGAGCTAGGGGTGGCCATGCTACGGCTAAAGGCCAAGAACGCCGCCCCCGGCCTTGACGGCATACCAGGGCGTGCGTGGGTTTTGTCCTACGACGCCCTAGAGCCCCGACTGATGAGGCTTGTCAGCGCATGCCTAGAGTAGGGCCAGTTTCCACAACGGTGGAAGACTGGAAAGTTGGTCCTGCTGCGGAAGGAGGGGCGCTCTGCGGACTCCCCGTCCGCCTACCGGCCCATTGTGTTGCTGGACGAGGTCGGAAAGCTTTTCGAGTGTATCATCGTCGACCGCCTCGTCCAGCACCTTTCGACGACCGGGCCGGATCTGGCGGACAACCAGTTTGGTTTCCATACAGGGCGCTCCAAGATTGACGCCATCATGCGCTTGAGAAGCCTGGCGGAGGACGCAGTCTCCCGGGGTGAGGTTCTGTTGGCGGTGTCCTTAGACATCGCCAACGCTTTCTACTCCTTGCCCTGGGCATGCATCATGGAGGCACTCCGTTACTTCGGGGTGCCGACCTACCTCCGCCGTATAGTCGGGGCATATTTAAGTAGTAGAGCCGTCATCTACCCGGTCCACGAGGGTTGGGATCGGCGAGCCATGGTGTGCGGTGTTCCACAGGGGTCGGTTCTAGGGCCTCTCCTGTGGAACATCGCATACGATTGGACCCTGGGGTGTCGGGTCCTCCCGGGCGTCAGCGTTGTATGTTATGCTGATGACACGCTAGTCACCGCGCGCGGGAGGACTCATCGGCAGGCGTGCCTTCTAGGCACGGTCGGGGTGTCTACAATCGTAGGCAGGATCCGGCGTCTTGGTCTGGAGGTGACGTTACAGAAGACCGAGGCCGTGATGTTTCACGGTCCTCGTAATCGTCCACCTCCGGACAGTAGTATCACAGTAGGAGGCATCCGCATCGGCATCGGTGGAACCATGAAATACCTGGGATTGGTCCTCGATAGCCGATGGGATTTTTCGGCACATTTTCGGCAGCTGCTCCCCAGACTCAAGGGGGCAGCCGGTGCGCTGTCGCGCCTGCTCCCCAACGTCGGGTGGCCCAACGCCACGTGCCGGAAACTCTTCGAAGGCATCGTACGTTCGATGGCCCTTTACGGGGCCCAGTCTGGTCGGACCGCCTGACGGCCAAAAATGCGGCGCTGTTGCGTCATGAGCAACGCATACTGGCCGTCAGGGCAATAAGAGGATACCGTACGGTGTCCTTCGAAGTGGCCTCGCTACTCGCCGGATCCCCCCCCATGGGACCTGGAAGCCAGGGTCCTAGCGTCACTGTACACGTGGCGCAAAGAGGCCTTGGTCAAGGGCTTCAGACCCGCGCCTCGCGAGACAGAGGCGTGCCGGTCGGAGCTCTGCCAGGTAGCCGCGGGGGTATGGGAAGATCGCCTAAGACGCCCCAGCGCGGGCCCCGCCACGATTGAGGCGGTGAGGCCCGTCCTGCACGAATGGCTCAGACAAAGTCACGGCACCCTGACGTTCAGGCTGACACAGGTCCTCACCGGGCATGGTTGCTTCGGGAGGTACCTGTGTCGCCTCGGCCGCTAGGCTTCGTCAGGATGCCACCACTGTGACACGGGCAACGAGGACACGGCGCTGCACACACTCCAGGAGTGTCCAGCCTGGACAGAGCAGCACCGGGAGCTCGACGCCCATACCGGATCTGACACCTCGCTCCCGGCCGTGGTACGCACCATGGTCGGGAGCTCCACCGGATGAGACGCCGTCTCCTCCTTCTGCGAGCAAGTCATGTTTGCGAAGGAGGAGGCGGAGCGGGAGCGGGAGCGTGAGCGTACTTCCCTGCTCCGCTGCCGCCAAAGGAGGACGCGTCGACGCCGGAGGTCGGATGGTGACCTTTGGCCGCCGTAAGTGGGCGGCGCGGGTGGGGCCCCTTGGGGTATAGGGGTTCTCACTCACCCGCACATGCCGTCGAGATGAGACTCATCTCTCTTCCCGTGGGGCGCGTTACAAACCGCCTCACACTTGGAACAGACCTAGTCGTGGCCAGGGGCCTAGTCCCCTGGCATTGGAACAGGCCTAGTGAGCGAGGCTCACGCCTGCCAGGGCACGCGGAGTTGGGAATCCCGCAGTCCCGTAGCCCTGGCATAAGGCGCAGGACGGAACACCCAGGGGTTTTAGTGGGTATCCCTAACTGGGGAGTGGCAATAGCGTAGCACCGGTTCTCACCGGGCACGCTAGTGCCACCCCCGATCTGGCGAATCCCACACTCTCACATCGGGTCGCGAACATCCCCCCAGGCTTCTGTGCCTGTCGCGGCTTAGTTCTCAAACGGATTTCCCCTGGCCAAAAAAAAAAAATGGTGTGTGAAAACATGCCAATCTTGTCAAAAGTCAAAGATTCAGAGACATACGTCTTCACCCATAGGCAATTTCCAATTACCTAAGTCACGGTTCAGTCATGTGCACATTGATTTAATAGGTCTGTTACCGCCTTCGTATTATTTTAGATACTGTTTTACAGCAGTTGATAGATACAGTCGCTGGCCAGAAGCATAACCTTTACGCGATATTTCGGCAGAGACAGTGGCAAAGGCTTTCTATGAGATATGGATAGCACGCTTTGGCTGTCCTGAAACAATCACCACAGATCAGGGAAGACAATTTACCTCTAACCTGTTTAAAGCACTTTCAGATCTCTGCGGAATACTGCTTCGATATACGACTGCATATCATCCAGCAGCAAATGGGACGGTAGAGAAGTTCCACCGCACTCTGAAAGCAGCGATCATGGCACACAACGAGCAGAGATGGACAGATATCCTACCCGTCATTCTAGTCGATATTAGAACAGCTTGGAAGGAAGACTTGCAATGTTCCGTCGCAGAGATGGTTTATGGTGAGCCATTGCGGATTCCCGGTGAGTTCTTTTGCTCAACTGTAGTATCTTTTAAAGAAAATTAAACACCCGTTATGATATAACTCGTATATTAGACCGGCGCAGCCAGTGACCCCAAACAAGAATGTACCGAACTACCCTCTATTCTTTGTACTTAATTAATACACACAACATCCCTCCACCGTAGGTCTAAAAATACTTTTTATAGTTAACTTTTTTTCTCTGTCTCTTCAATATTGTTGAAGCCTCCTTATGAGGTGTATTAGTGGTTTTACCAGTAGAATTCACAGGTAGGGCCTCATCTAAATGAAGAGGCGATTCATCTCCACGATTTAAGCTTGGTCCACCAGCCAACTCCATCTCTTCGGTTTGTGGTTGACACATGGCGGGTGAAATGGTTTTGGTTGGAGATATGTTCATGCGAACCGGTGAACTAATGTGTAGGTCTTCATCATTCAGCTCACAGGAGCCAGAACCATCGGCAGATGGTAAGATAAAAGCTGGAACAACCATTTCAGAGAACTGGGTGGATGTCAGGCTATCAGCAGAACTAACATAATCCTTTCCCCCACTGAATTTAAGGAGTTGGTTGGCGTGTCTTTTCACTGTTTGGTTTGAATTTAAAAGTTTTATAACAAATATTGACCGTCCTAGTTTTTTAATAATTTCTCCACGAGACCAAGAGTATTTGTTTTGAAAGTAAATTTTGACTAATACGCTTTCACCTATATTGAAATTTACTTTGCGTTTTCCACCATATTGATCACTCTGTGAGGACTGTTTGACTTTAATAATTTTGTCGAGTTGTGTGTCAGATGGTTCAAGGATGTTAGGCTTTAATAGATCTAATCTACATCTTAGATTGTGGCCGAATAAAATCTCAGCGGGAGATCGGTTTGTAGTGGCATGTTTAGAATTTCTATATTGTAGCAGAAATTCATGTAATTTTATATTTAAATCACGTAAACTCGACCCTGAAGATAAAAGTGATTTAATTGCTTTTTTAATTATTTTAACATAACTTTCAGCTTGCCCATTGCTTGATGGGTTGTAAGCTGGAGACGTAAGATGTGCCATTACGCGAGCAAAATTGTGTAAATTCGTTAGACACAAAGGAGGTGCCGTTATCCGAACAAATTGTATTAAATAGCCCAAACCTAGCCATAACTTCACATAGCTTTTCAATTACTACGCGAGAACTATAGCCCTTAGAAACGTCAAAACATTCCACCCACTTAGAGTAAGCGTCAACTATTATTAAGTATATCTTTCCGTTAAATGGGCCTAGGAAATCCAAGTGAACGCGGTGCCATACATTAGCCGGATAAGGCCAGGGCGTCAGTGGCGCCCGGGGCGGACTACTACGTAACGAATGACAAACTATGCACGCCCCTACATATTTTTCGATTTCAGCTGACATTCCGGGCCACCAAAATCTAAGGCGTGCTTCTTTCTTCATTTTGGTAATGCCTAAATGTAATTCTGCAAATATTTTATATCTTAGAGATTCGGGAATTATTAACCTATAACCTCGCATAACGCAGTTATTTTCAATGGCCAACTCGAACCTATTATGGTAAAACTTTTTTATTAAATTATTTTTCAATTTATTTGGCCATCCGTTTAATATATAACGTTTGACGGTCGTGTAGAGATTCATGTCAATTTGTTAAAGTCTAACTTAGCAATTTCACCAGAAAAACTTGCCAAAATCTTAAGTCATGTTAATCAGGATACAACATTGAAAAAATTAAAAGAATATTACATTAAGGGTTGGCCTAATAGTAAAAATAGATGTGATAAAGTAGCATTACCATAGCATACTACAATGTGAATGTAGAAATTCATGTCATTGACAACATTCTCTTTAAAAATAACTCTGTCATTATTCCTAACTCTATGAGATCAGAAATCTTAGCTATTCTGCATGAAGGTCATTTTGGTATAGAAAAAACAAAACACTTAGCTAGAAATGTAGTTTATTGGCCTAATAGTAATCATGATATAGAAAACAAAGTTAGAAATTGTGAGACATGTGCCATATACAAACCAAACAAAACAAAAGAACCAATGATGTCTCATGAACAGCCAATATTGCCATAGCAAAAGTTAGCTACAGATTTATTTGAATACAAATGTCAAAAATATTTACTTGTCGTAGACTATCATTCAAATTACATAGAAATCGCTAATTTAAAAACTGACAGCCGTAGTAATAATTTAATAATTAATCTAAAATCAATTTTTGCTCGTCATGGAATTCCAATTAAATTAGTGAGTGATGGAGGACCTCCATACAATTCAACGGAATTCAAAAATGTTCTTGTTGAATGGGATATTGAACATATTACTTCAAGTCCACATTATCCAAAGTCCAATGGATTAGCCGAAGTTTCTGTAAAAATAATAAAGAACATTTTAAGAAAATGTGATGAATCAGGGACAGAATTCTACTTAGGTCTATTACAATATAGAAACACACCTAGGGGTAATCTAAATTCACCTGCACAATTGTTAATGTCAAGAAAATGACGTACTAAATTACCTAGTAAAATAAGTAATTTAAAGCCTAGTCATAAAATTTTCAGGACACAAACAAAACAAAGAAAATAACTTGAAAAGATCACAAGTGTATTACAATAAAAATTGTAAACAATATCCTACATTTCATATAAATGACAAAGTATATTTTAAGAAACATCCTAAAGTCATAATATGGACAAAAGGAACAATTCTAGCTAAAACAAAATTCCCAAGATCTTTTATTGTCAAGGATGATTATTCTAAAACTACATATAGATGAAACACTCAACATATTCAGTTTGATTACAAGGCTAAACACAAATATTTGTATAAATCTGAAAAGAAAGTTAAATTTGGTGACAATATACAAAGTCAACATTTTGAAAGTCATGCAGGCAAACCAAATATGTTAAAGTCGCAAACATTTACACATAAGTCAATGTCTCCAAATCCTTCGAACGAGGAGGATATATAATAATAGCAGCCCATAAATGTCCCACTGCTGGGCTCGGGCCTCCCCATTATAGGGGAACGGACAGTATACCCACCACGCTTGTCCGAGGTGGCTTGGCAGGTTTGACACATCGGTTATCTCGATGTGCAAGTTGTATCACGATGTTTTCCTTCACCGTTATTAACACGTGGTAATTGTGTAACAATATGCACATTAGGTCAGAAAACTGCTTAAGTGGTACATGCGTTCCGGCCAGGATCGAACCCGCGCCCTTTGAGTTTCGGATGCGTGCGCTAGCCATTACGCTACCACGACTTTATACGACGAGGATAATTATGTAATTATTTTCACTCATGAGTCTAGTCCTCAGTCAAGTCCGAAAGAAATTTTTCTGTACAAAAGCCTATAGAAAATGTCAATGTAAATTATCCAACTTCTAGTCAAAAATCAAATAAATATTACTTAGATTCAGATTCCTTTCAGTCAGTTGAGTCGAATCAGTCAATAAAATCACCAATATTTGTAAATGTTCAGGAGAACGAATCATCTGATGATAGTATATGTGAATATAATGAATATGATAGTCAAGGCTTGTCAGAATTGAATCAATTAGAACAGAAGATGATAAGTCAAAATAGTCCTACAGAGATGCATATAATTGACGATAACTTACCTGATAATATTGTAAAAAATAACATAATTATAATCAATGACGAAGCTTATAATGTTGAAAGAGAAATGTCTGAATTAAAATATAGTTCTAGGGGTAGATTTTTAAGAAAATCTAAGACATTAGACTTGCAAAAATAAATTTATTGTCGTAACTTAAATAGCATGGTATTGACTTAAATAATTTAAATTGTGTCACTTATTGCCTAAAGTATAATGTGTCGTCCATGTATTAATTATTGTAATACAATTGTTTATAGAATGTTATTGTTAATAAAGAATTAAATGATAAATAACCACTTTGTCTTACCAAAGTTTTAGGTTAGATCAGTTATTATGTTTATGTGAAATGTAAATGTCATCGTCAAGTTTATTTATTTTTATTAAGAGGGGCATGTATCATAGTCGCAACACTATGATATATTTGTCTATACCAAGCTCTCTCTCTATGGACGCACCGAGAAATGGACGACTGCTATTTGTAACGCTCGATAATAAAGTAATAAAGAATTGTGACTAGAAGAGGATTTTAATTATAAAACCCATGCCAAGCAGTGAAAACATTTTTTTCTTAATACACATGGTCATGTGGGGTATCGTTAGTTACATCTTACAAAATCATAACAATCTTATATATACAACGAGTTTTTAAGAAAACGAAACCATCTGGTTAGGCGATAAATAGGGCTACCGGCAATCAGGTAAACCAAAGCTACACGAACACTAGACTGCTAAGCTTCCTGGTAGCCATCGCAGGACAGATCAAATTATATTATGATTTTTCGATGTTTAAGATTTGAGCTTTGTCACATTTAAGAGTTGAGCTCTTGGGCGTAGAAGCACCTCCAATCTTCTCGATTCTGGACCAATTGTTTCACTTCTTTATACCTCTATCTTTCCTTTATTTTGGTTCCCTTTGATTGCATTCTCTCTCGTACCTACTACTTTACTTTCAATTATCTTACATAGAAGAGTAGTAAATGTCCGAACATTCTTCCTCTCCTCGAAGGTTTTGATGATTGTGATTTAATTATGACTATCTCTAAACCTAAATAAAATATTTTTTTATTAAATTTCAGTGGTATGGATCCAGCTTCCAGGGCTTACGTTTCTCGTGGGGTGCGAGTGTCTTGCCATGGTGGGAGGGCAGTACTCCTCTCCACACACGCGCTGGACGACGCCCGACGGTTGGCCGCCAGGGTGGCTTTAGTTAGGGGGGGAGACCTCGTGGCCCTGGCACCCTTGGACGATTGTTTGAACAGATGAGAATTAGTATTGTCCAAAATATGCCATAATTCTTTTATTCGACCCTTGAAAGCTGTCATGGAACAAGTACAGCAAAAAGCAAATAAAATAGAAAAAAAAGGCTAGAGATATAACATGTAACAAAAAAAAGTATTCTCAGCAAACGTGTACCCACCTTTTTAAGCATTATTTTAATAATATTTTTTTTGTATTTTGTATTACTGCAAACAATAAAGCATTGTTGATACAAAAGTATTTCAATCAAAAATAAAGGAGACCCATAACCAATATATAAAGATTTTATGGAATGGGAATACAGCCGTTAATCACATAATCGTAATTAAATCATCATTTCTATTTCTGAAATGTATTCTTTCTTAAAAGTTCTTTGTAAAGTCAAAATTAAGAGTTCAAAGAAAGCGACAAAAACATCGGCTGAGACCGCCATTTTAATGCGTACCACGCGCCGACATAATACGAAAAGGGCAAATAAGTGTGCTAAATGTGAGTTTAATTTACACACATAAAAAAGAAAAATCATTAAAAATAATTACTGTCATAAATATCAGTACAACGGGCAGTGAAACATTGACATCCGAGGTATGGTTTTAGATTGATTTAGGAGATATCTGTTGGATAGGGAGCAATGCGTTCGTGTACAAAATACTCGGTGAAATAGACACACGCAACTTTGGCGTGCCGCAAGGCAGTACATTAGGGCCAACTTTATTCCTGATGTACATAAATGATCTCTTTAACAACAATTTAACAGATATGGAAATCGTTATGTTTGCAGATGACACTTTCCTACTTTTTCAAGGCAATTCTTGGAATGAAAGTTTCAAAAGGGCTGAGTTGGGTCTATCTAGAAGTACACAATGGCTTGAAAATAGTTTATTATCAGTAAATACAACAAATACCAAGTACATATGCTTCCACTTATCTCACCTGACGTGTCCTGATTTAAACAATGAACTTAAAATTCATATATTATATCCTTGTAATAAAGATATTCAAACTAATTGCAATTGCCGAACATTGTCACGCATCTTCTCAATTAGATATCTGGGTGTAATAATTGATAAGAATCTTAATCGGACATTCATCTGAATACTCTTGCGTCTAAGATTAGAAAATTAATTTCTATCTTTAAAAGTCTTCGTAACATTGCCGATCATAAACTACTCACTCATACAGACGTATCAGGCGCTTTGTGAATGAATGAATGAATCTTTATTTATAGAAATACAGGTAATAGTTGTACAAAAGATGGTAAACAAAGTCAATTGGTCTCACTGTATTTGACCTAATGGTCATAAAAATGTTTGGGTACATGTCAATTAAAAAAAAAATTATAACATTTCTAAATTTATAAACATACTTTGATTAATTATATATTAAGTACAGAGATAAAAGAATGTCAAAAATATAGGATAAATCAGATTTCAGAGCTAAAAATATAAATATAATCATAGACATAGACAACACTTTATTGTTCACCAAATCAAAATTACAAAAAAGTACAAGACAAAAGTTACTTGGTAAAACAAAAGGCGGCCTTATCGCTAAAAGCGATCTCTTCCAGGCAACCTGACTCAGATGAAAGTCTTAAATTATCTATAATTATTATGCAACACAGTAAAATGAAAATAAAAAATAAAAAAAGACATACATGGACAGCAGATTACAGTCTATTGTAAATTAGCACATACATCATTGCGTAAGACTTACATAATGATTCCTAAGTGAATTTTTGAATATGGCAAAAGATTTAGCTTTTCTGACGTCAGTGGGCAAAGAGTTCCAAAGTAAGACAGCCTGCATGGCGAAGGAGTTGGAATAAAATGTTGAAGAGTGTGCAGGTGCCATTAATAGGAGATTATTAGTGGAGCGCAAATTGAGTGTATGTGACGTGTGAAGGAAGTTGAAACATTCCTGGAGATAAGGAGGGGTATAAGGTATAAACAGTATACGATATAGTAAGTTGAGAAGATGAGCATTCCGGCGAAGTGAGATAGGCAACCATTCGAGCTTTTTGCGAAATTCAGAAACGTGGTCATATTTTTTTAAACCAAATATGAACCTTATGCAAACATTTTGAAGACGCTCGAGCTTAATAAGTTGCTCTTGAGTGAGATTAAGATAGCAAGCATCAGCATAGTCGAGGATGGGTAGTAGAATTGATTGAGCAAGCAAAATTCTAGTGGCAGTCGGAAGGAAATTTTTCAGTCTCCTAAGCGATGCATAGGATGCAAAAATCTTGCGGCTTAATTCAGTAATGTGGGGTCGCCAACACAACTCCTTGTCCATTATTACGCCAAGATTCTTGACTTTCTCACTGATAGGAATAGGCGTATCATGAAAGATCACATCGGGAAGCAGTGAAAAATCTATTTTAGCTATGGCTCGCGAGCCATAGCAACCAATTATGATGGCCTGAGTTTTATTGGGATTGACTCTAAGTCCATGGGAGGTACTCCAGTTGTATATGCCGTTCAGATCATCATTGATAAGCTTAATAGCGTTATGTAAGTTGTCTTTAGGCGCCTGAGTATAAATCTGCAAATCGTCTGCATAGAGATGGTAGGAAGAAGATAAGTTTTTCGAGATAGAATTTATAAAAATAGAAAATAGAAGAGGAGATAAAACGCCGCCTTGAGGAACGCCGGCAGAGAGATTTTGCCATGATGACAACATATCATCGATACGAACACGTTGCCGGCGTTTAATCAGGTAACTATGAGACCAATCAATTGCGGATGGAGATATGTTGAGAGAGCGGAGAATTTCAGTAAGTATGTCAGAGTCTACGTGATTAAATGCACTACTGAAGTCTAGCAGTGACAGAATAGTCACCAAACTTTGGTCCATGCCTTGGCGTATATTGTCAGTGATTTTAATCAGTGCAGTGGTTGTACCGTGGCCCGGGCGAAACCCAGATTGATGAGGATTCATAAGGGATTGTGTGTTGAGAAATATGCTAAGTTGTTCGTGTACTAGACGTTCTAAGACTTTAGAGAGAAAGGGAAGGATAGATATAGGACGGTACTCTGAAAAGGTTAAGGGATTAGGTTTCTTAGGTAAAGGAATAACTTGGGCTTCTTTCCACACAGTAGGAAATATACCAGTTGATATGGAGCTGTTGACTATATTAGAAATGGTAGGACTGACGATATCAATTATGGGGAGTATCATGTTTCGACTAATTCCGTCACTGCCGACTGCGTTAGAAGTAATTGATTTTATAGCTTTCTCAACATCACAAACCGAAAATTGATTAAAACAAAAGGGAGAACACTGTGGAGTGGGAAGAGAAGATATCGAATTAAGTGTTTTTGACTTAATAGTCAAATTGAAATCAGATGTGGCAGCGAAATGCTGATTCAGAAGATCTATGTTTAAGTTATTAGAATTTGAAACAGACGTGCTTTTACCGACTCCCAGTGATTTAAGAAACTTCCAAACTTTTCTAGGATTGTTATTATCTACTTACTTGTGTATATAACGGCGTTGTGCATCCCTACATGCTCTATTGTAGCGATTGCGTGCTTGTATAAAAGCTTCTTTGTTAATGTCAGTTGGACGACGTTTACCTGATCATTTACCTGATAAAATCCCTAATGTCATAAAAACACTTTGGTTGCTTAAATAGAGATTGCATATGTGCATGGGATAATGCGGCTAAATCGCTTATGATTGTACCCGAACGAGCTCAAAGAACTTTGTCAAAAGTGATGATGTACTCACCATACCAATATCCAACAGTGGATGTATATAAGAAGGCGAAATCCTGTCTATCAAGAAAACTTTTATATGTGAAAGGCTTAGATTATATCACAGGAAATCTATACCTCAGTTAGAAATTACGCATAAACGTGATAAATGCCCAATACCACAAGTAAGGACTGGTTTTGCTCAAGAACATATTAACTTTACAGCTCCTTTCATGTACAATAAATTACCCGAAATAAAAACACTGAAGAAGAAAACTAATCGTAATTTCAAAAGTTGTAAATGGCTTGTAGAATTAAATTAAGTTAATGTAGAAAATTTTCTAAAAATAGGCAAATAATATAATATTATACAAGATATTAATATAAATTCATGCGCATAGGCAAACACACAAACAGTCACATACACATACACACACTCACAAATACACACACACACACACACACACGCACATATTTTTTTTTAGGAATTTCTTTAAATGTTGTGTTAAATGTAATTGATGTTATTGCGTTTACATTAAGGGAGAGGACACTAGCCCCTATAATACAGTATAAACTAGTTTAGGAGCTAGTAAAATAAAAAAAAATACTGTCTGATCAAAATATAAGTTTCAAATAAATACGTCCTCGATCACACCAGATAACATTATTTTTCCTTCATACAATCCTTAAATTTTTATTTTGGTCTACCTTTACACTTGTATCTATCTGAACATTACTTTTGTCACAGGACGTTAATCCCTCGTCATTGTACGCCCGCATTACTTTAGTTTTCTTCCTCGCAATTTTTCAGTCACGTTTATAACTATTAAAGCTGTAATCAGGTCATAACTCAAAATTAAATTAACTGTTACAGGTTTGGTGGCGGGTACATAGTGCAATGCCGCGTGTGTCGCTCGGCATGTGACGCTTGGCGGCGGGTGAGAGCGTTAGCGCCGCACGCGTCACTGCGGGTTCTGCACCAGCACACCATACATTTCCTGATGCCAAACCACGCCACAGGTAAACGACTCTAAATTTTAACGTCCAAACCAAGTGTATTAATGACAGCGTATTGGTTCAGCGTATGATGGTCTTGGCCGAAGAAATTGCGGTTTCTATTAAGGTCGGTTAGTTGAAAGGGGTTTGAGTAAAAGCGTCGTTTCGAAGTTTGGTGGCCAATAATAAAAATTGCACATTGCGAAATCCATAGATATTGTGGACAATCTTCCCTGTCTGATCAACAAGTAATTTATAATGGTATTTATATATTTATATCGTATTACACATACATGAAGTGTACTACGTACAACAATCTTGTAACTACTACGGAGATCCCATAAAAAGTAACGGTTCACATGTACAGGAGATCGGGCATGGTAACGACACAATAATTAGTTTTCATGAAGCGCGAAATGTTCATCTCTTTCTTCATTTTACCTCCTCTCACTCTGTATTGAATCAAAACTTTATCAAGGGAAATATTTGGTCGTTGTGTGGTCTAAAATAGGTAAAACATCCCTGCACAAAATTTGTAGTCTACCACCCTCTTTTCTGTGTGAGGCGACTCCCAACGCAAAGCAAAATAGCAGCCATTTTAGACACACCGCACGTACCCCTTTTACTAGAGCCCTGAAAACAATTTTGTTCCTCCGCTTCATATCAAATTGGGTGCAATGAAGCAATTCGTTAAAGCTTTAGAATAAACAAAATAATAATTTCAAATATCTGTGTCAAAAATTCCCAAGATTGTTTAATATGAAACTAAAAGAAGGGAGGATATTCGTTGAATTCTGATTCTTGTGTAGTCCAGTGATTGTGCTTAAGTTGGTTTTCGACAAAACAATGTAAGTTTTAACAGTTATTAGGCGTCCTACCTTGTAGTTCTTGGATGTTTTAAAGTCGTTATTTGAAATATTACAACAAATTTCTACAAGCCTACCCAAAAATACGAATACCCGAGGGGGTTAAAATAAAAGTCCTTTGTCGTATTTTGAGAGATGGTGGTAACGCGAAGTAGCTTCACCCGAGATGGCGGGCGGAATTGAAGTGAATTGATAGAGTTGTGGAGTTGGTGATATATGAGCTGATTGCGTCTGGAGCTGGTAATAATCCTTGTTAAAGCTGGCATTCTCAGGGTGGTTGTGCTTTAATCGTAGGTGTAATTTTTTGTGTATGTTGCTAGTCACAAGGGGAGTTGCGCGCGCGCTTAGGACGTTGTGCTCTCTATGACACTGACAATTACGGGGCCGGGCAACCGGCGTCCCGCTTATAGTTGTGCACGTCTGTTAATGTTCCTTTAACGTCGCGTATCTGGCGCGAACAGTTGGAATAGTGTTATTTTCCAGCTTACTTCCATTGTCAATAGAGAACTATGGGATTAAAAGAGCGTGGGTACTTGTACCATAGGATAAACCGAAGAAAAATTTCAAAGGTTTTAGACACTTTTTAACCTAAGGATAATAATAGAGCGATTAGAATAACATTATTTAGAATAATCTGGTGAATTGTTTAAAATATACAAGCTATATCTCTAAATGATATCTGCAACCTGGTTTGAAGAAAATTTAAGTCATTGTCTTTCGTTGTTTCAGGCAGTTCAAACGGTCCCATAAATTGTCCGTTTAATATTCCTATCAAAGTTTTAATTTTCTTGTTAATGAAGCAGTCTAGATAGTTTTAAACTTTGTCTAATATGCAAGTTCTCTACTTAAAAATGGTACAATAATTATAATAATTGAGATGGTTCGAGACGACTGTCCTCGCTGCCTTTTCGTAGTAAGCCATGTCACAGAAATCTCGTCGGTGTCACCAGATTGTTAATGAAGTAGTCTGGATAGTTTTAAACTTTGTATAATATGCAAATTCTTTACTTAAAAATGGTACCATGATTATATTAATAATTGTCTAATAAATCAGATCTTTGATGAACGACGAGAAATTTGAAGCAACAATGAATACCACTGAATTAGGAAGTTTGACTGGCCTTCAAAAATGTCGTTAAAGATTTCTTAGAAAATCATAAACACCCAGACTATGAAAATATAAAATACAACAACAAATTACAATATTACATATATCAACTATTACAAATTAAAATACAAATAGTACATTCAGCAAATAACACCTAAATTTTACAGTACATCTGTGAGCTTTCCAGTAAAATCCCACTGAAGTATTGCTGCTGCTGGAATTCAATTGTAACCTGTTTGCCACCTACTATATTTTGAGGATCACACCTTCATTGCATGCAGACAACTGATCCAGGTTATCGCAAGTAAACTTACAATGGCCACTGGTTAGCATTTCAACTTATTCACATACTGTTCAATTCATTTTATTTATTACCAATTGCCAGTTAAATCTAAAATAATAATTGGTTTTATACTTACTATCAAAAATGACAGAAGAATATAAAACTTTAGTCCGTCAACATGGAGCAATCAAGTCTAGAGTTACATTATTTCAAAAGTATATTGAAACGACTAACCTTATACCACCTACTCACTTCACAAAGCAATGTCTTGAAAGCTCCCATTAAAATCTACTCGCTTTCAAGAGTTGCTGAGTGAATTTGACACAATTCAAAATAAAATTGAAAATCTGTGTGGTGACAACTTAGATGAACAAATATTGGAACGAGATAGAGTAAAAG
The DNA here is from genome assembly GCA_039645545.1 of Dendrolimus houi. Taxonomy (NCBI): domain Eukaryota; kingdom Metazoa; phylum Arthropoda; class Insecta; order Lepidoptera; family Lasiocampidae; genus Dendrolimus; species Dendrolimus houi. Next base: position 87,578 of record JBBJBW010000036.1, read on the forward strand.
ACTTATTTATTAAGTTAATTTCATTGTCACAATAAATTATTGAATCACACCAACCAGCGGTAGAGGGAGACCGCATATCTGTAGGCTCAGGTCATACAAAAAATGGAGGTTCTATGGCATCTGCTGGTACATCATCACATGTCAATTGTAATATTAAGCTACCAACAATTCAGTTGCCCACTTTTGATGGAAGCTACCTTAAGTGGGTGGAATTCCGTGATACTTTTGACTCACTAATAAACAAAAATTATTCCAATCCCGCCATTAATAAGTTCCACTACTTGCGTTCTTCCTTAGAGGGTGAAGCCTCAGTAGTTATCAATTCCATAGAATTCACGGCAAGCAATTACAAAGTAGCATGGCACCTCCTATGTGAGCGCTATAATAGTGATAGAATTTTAATAAATAACCACATTAAGTCAATGTTCAACTTTGACCCTATCTATAACAAAGGAAACTCACAAATCAATAAGGTACATGATTGGTTATTATTCAAAAAATTTCCGTGCCTTGAGTACGCTGAAAGAGCCCACACAGCATTGGGACACTTTAGTCATTTACATGATGTCCTCAAAACTAGATAGCGGCTCTAGTAGGAACTGGGAAGAAAACAAAAACACTTTAATACTTCACCGAGTCTCGATGATTTTTTACAATTTCTGCGAAATCGTGCTGATGTTTTAGAAACATTACAATACAACATACAAAAGGTAGACAAGCAATTAAATTTTAAAGAAAATCATCAAAAACATGTCAAGACTTTTATTAGCTCAACAAATGAGACATCATCTTATAATGTCAGTTGCGCGTTTTGCAAGAAAAATTGAATTGATTTTGAATCATGAGTGTTTTATTATAATAAATAATAAAAGTGCAACTCATTGTTGCATTTGAATACTCAAAAAAGCACTGATTTGCCAGCACCAGAAAGTTCAAACAGTAACACCAATAGTCATGTTATAGCTCATCCAGTAGCGTTGTCATTGTTCACTCCATATCAAGTATTGCTCAGCACCGCAGAGGTGGACCTTATAAATACCAATAACAACAATACTATTCGTGCGAAGGCTTTATTGGATAATGGAAGCCAGTCTTCCTTTATAGCAAAATTAATGCAGGCCATCTTGGTGATTAAATTCATGCAGGAACGGTAAAATAATACAATTTCCTGCGGCTGGGCGGCCTGTCGTAAGAGGCGACAAAATGAACCTACCACCTGTCTGTGGTTCCACAGACAGGTGGTAGGGCATTTGCCCGACTGGATGGCTACCACCCCTGGTCTAAAGTATGTCGCCATAATAACCTTGAGTCGTGTTCCGGCATTAGTGACCAGGTCCCAGTCTCCCTTAAGAGAGCAGCAGCGCATTTGTAGCACCTTTGGTGTTGCAAATGTCCATAGGCGATGGTAATCGCTTTCCATAAAGTGGGCCGTCTGCCTGTCTGCTGATCTCCTGCTTTAAAAAAAAGCTTGAAAGTCTGTATTTCAGTCCTGAAATCTTGACCCAAAAATTACACACTTGTGAGTCAATATTGTAAGAGCAATAGTTATGATAGGAACAACAAAGAAAGAAAATAAGTATATTAATTCCTCGTATTCCAGGAAACCCGACCGATTTGCCATTCCAGTTTAAAAGATTAAAATTTACCTTGAAAGCAATATTTGTGGTGAAAATATTACAACACTGAATCATGGTAGCAGAGCTAGAATAAAAGAATCTCAAAGGAATAAAGAATTGCATTAAACTACGAAATTACCCAAAAAAGAAAGAACAAGAAACAAAAAAGACCTGGTACGACTATATTCTTCACATAAGTAATAACACAGACATAGTAACCGAACAACAAAACTTTCGAGATATATCCAGGCTACCTTCTAGAAAAGATAATAAAACGGCATCAATTTCTATAGAATTTACTACCAGTTTATTGGTATCAAACCTTTTCCAAAGATCATTAATTATTGTGTGAAAAATGCTCTTTAATTTACTGCCCACGTTAAGTTACTTCACCACAACACAAGAGGGACTAACACACACAACTAAAACCTCCACCTTCAACTTGAAAGCAACACTCGTGATGACAGCAAACAAAGGTCTTAGACAATCACTGCAAGTAGCAAATGAACATTTTGAAAAAAGTGTTGTTCCCATGGGCAACTATATGCGGAGTGATCACAAATCACAAACTATTCATATTTTAACAAAGGATGGAAAATTAAAATCCTGTGCGATGCTCGTCTTCAACAATAAATTCACCTTTTGTGGAACATCGAAACTATTCTCTACGTGATTTATCATTTGGAGCGTTATCATCAAGAATTTGAGCTTCTACTGCCTGTGTCTTCCGGTCAACGAATAAAATTTAAACTTCCCGCGAATACTGATTTATTGACACAAAACTTGATACGTTCAACACAGTAAAATATATGCATTTTTATGAAATACTGAGAGATACAAATCGAATTTAACCTCTCTTTCTTTGTTTTGGTTTACAATAAAGAATTATCTATCTACATATCTCTTTGAAACTACCAAAATCAGCTGTCATTATGAAACTGTCGTAACCTAAATCAGTTTTCGGCGGTATTGGAATCAAAAGAAATATATAAAATGCCAAGTAGAAAACAAATAGACTGATTTTTCAAACGGAGATGCAGGCGATGGGAAGTCAAGTAGACCCGCTCTTCCTTTACAAGTTGTGTTGTCAAGTGATCAATTTACACAACTTATGGATAAGCTGCGTGGTCCGACGTTTGAACAGTCATCCTTAGGCTCGATGTCAACTACTCCGACAGCCGTTAGTTTTACGACCTGCACGTCGCGGTTCGATGGTACCGGTGATGTTGTTGCATTCATCAATGTAGTAGAAATATTTAATAATTGTGCAGGCATAGATGATCAGATGGCACTGATGGGTTTGCCGATGCTTTTAACCGGCATTGCTGCGACATGGTGGCAGGGAGTCAAGGCTTCAACTAGCCTGTGGTCTGAGGCAATTAGCCTATTAAAACAGATGTACGGACCACATCTTCCCCCACATAGTGTACCGTAAGCTTTTCAGTAAAGAGCAGGGTGAATAACCCACAGATCTCTTTATCTGCGAAGCTAGGGCGCTGATTTCCCAGCTTCCCAAGAACGCTCTGTCTGAAGAGGTTCACATAGATATGGTTTAAGTTTTCGTTCTGGATTAAAAGATATTACAGTAGTGGCTTATTTACATGACACATTAGTGATTTCAGCTGACCCAAAAAGTCACTTAGAAGACCTTCGGTCTTTTCTCGTCTTCGACTGTTCAAGCTAACGGTAAATCGGGATAAATGTTCTTTTGCTCGCGAGCACCTTCACTATTTGGGACATGTGATTTCAGCTCAAGGAATCGAACCTGATCCAGAAAAGGTGAACGCAGTGTTGAAAATGAATCCGCCAACGAGAATGTAAGGGAGTTACGAACCTTTTTGCAGACTTGTTGTTGTTGTTGGTTTCGCAAGTTCGTGCCACAATTCTCAGAAACAAGTCGGCCGTTGACAGCACTTACTCGTAAGAACCAATTTTGGAAATGGGAAGAGCTGCAATGTATTGCATTTGAAACCTTAAAGAACAAACTGACTACTACACCCATACTCCGTCAGCCCAATTTTGAAGAGCCTTTTATATTATATTACGCACAGATGCCAGTGCGTATGCACTCGGGGCAGTTCTTATGCAAGGGGCAAATGCAAAAGATGAGAGGCCCATCGAATATGCTAGTCGACTTTTGACTCCAGCTGAGCGAATTTACCATACTACGGAACGCGAATGTTTATCCGTGGTCTGGGCTCTAGAAAAATTCAGAGGATATGTCGGATAGTCTGTAGTTACTTTAATTTGGGCCCCAAATTAAAGTAATTACAGACCATCAACCCTGAAATGGCTATTAACCCTAAAAACGCCAAGTGGCAATGAAAATTCAAACTTTTAATATAGACATCGAGTATACACCAGGACGTATTAATGTTGTCGTTGATACTTTAAGTCGTCCAGTGATTGAGGAAGATATTGCTAAGTGCGATACATGCCCGTTTACACTATGAACTCCGCTCCTAATCAGGGCACAGGAGAATCGGCAGCTTTTCTTACTTTTGCTCGCCAATTACGTTTACCCATTGAAGTATCATTCGATATTCGCACAATAGTGAACAAAGAAAACTTTTTACCACAAATAACTCCTTATTTGAAAAAATTTAGTACAACTCCTGCAAAGTTTAAAGAGCGCTTCGAACAACAAGATGCCAGGAAGATTACAGCAGATGTCGGACGTCGAGGAGACGTTAGGTCTGCAGTGGGAGATAAGGTTCTTATTGACCCATATGTAGTTAGTGAAACAGTAAGTCCGGTTAGCTATGAAGTTGAGAATAAAGACGGTCAACGGTTAGGAAAGTACCAAGTCAGCTCTCTAACTAATTATATTGGGGAAGGAGGAACTGTAGCTCGAGTTCGTAAACGACGACGTCCTTCCAAGCTACCATTAGCCATTCCGTCAAAGACTCAGTAGTTTCTAAAGTACCTAGGCATTTTAATTGATAACACATTGGAGAGTTGGAAACCTCAAATACAAGCGTTAATTTCTCGTGTACGTAAATGTAAATTGATTTTATGACTTCACATCACTCAGAAATTTGTTGGCAGCAACAACATTTCTAAGTAATTTTAACCGTACCTATTGAAATGTTAAAAACAGCCTATATTATACCTAGGGGTGGAGCGGCTAAATGAACTGTTTTAAGGCTTAAAAGACTTCAAAGAGCAGTTCTTAAAGTGGCTCTTTAATTGTATTATTGTACATTATGTACCTATAAGGTTCTTACTGTAAGGAAATTATTTATTTTGCAACTAGTTGTTCACAAGCCCCGCATTGCCGTTTGATCCTAGTATATACCTATAGTAAAAGATACGATTTAGTTTGTACACTTCTACCATGCCGGCTTCGATTAACTGACCGACATGCTTACTTTCTCTGTCCTAAAATTTACAATCTACGAATAAGTTACTAAATAATAATATAAATATACTCTCTTACTCATTGCTAATGGAAATTGAAATTATTCGACTGGCTAATAGAACTTGAACTCCCTTTATAATGATGACATTGAGAATTTACTGAACCGACCCACATACATCATACATACATCATACACACATCTATACCATTCCACATACATTACAAATGTTAACACGAAGTAATCTTTTAAATGTATAAACTTATATTATAATGTATAATAATCGAGTTGTCTGGAAGTGGGTACTACGAACTGCAACTGTTTATTCTATACTCTGATTTTTAATTACCTGGACTAAAATTATAGCTGCGATCGACCTTTTTTTGATTCATAAGTGAGTTGTGCAAGTTCAATCAACAACTCGCAACTGTGAATTGAATCTAGGATAGGATTCAACTGATAATTGTGAGTTGCTCCAAGCTTGCAACGTAAGTAAGGTCGATCGCAGCTGTCATTTAGTCCAGGTAACTAAAAAACAGAGTATACAGCAGTTGTTTGCGGTACTATATTGTTTTCTGTATGTTAATAGTTTTGAATAAATACTTTTTTAAATGTAATAGTATATTTATCTTTTATTCCAGTTGACAAGAAGGATGTGACAACGCGTCTGAGCGACATCTTTAGGCTGATGGCGGAACTGCAATCCACGTGCGACATCGAAGACTATACAGTCAACCAGAGCTCCCTAGAACAGGTATTTTTTTTTTAATTCTGTAGCTGAAGACGCAATCAGGCAATCTCCGCGGGTAGGGGGTTATGTGCTCAAGATATGGCCATTCCTTATTCCCCAATCAAGAACTGGTGCCCGGAGAATATAGAATCCTGCACTTACCTCGCAGTCAGCCACCAGCCCACGACAGCGCTGGTTCAGGGGTCTGCCACTGCTTCTCACGTGGCGATACACAAAGGTGACAAGGCCCTTCAACATGATCCCCGGGGCGCAAGGGACGCAGATACACTGACCACTAAAGTTTTTAAATTGGTTGAGGCGAATGTCCTAGTAGCTAACTGGACGCGGAAATCTTCGATAGCTAAACTAGCTTGTAGTTATAAAGGCGGGTGCGTTACTACTGCGCGTGCGTCGCGGCGGCATGGCGTTTGGCGACATGCTGACTCACGCGCAGAGCGGGCGGCGGCAACATGCTTGGGTTGCAAAACACTATAAACCTAAGGCACAATTGGTAACTAGGAAATAGGTGGCGCCAACAGTAGCAGTTTTGGCAGAATCGAAACCTTTCTATAATAATATATCCGTCCGTTTCGTCTGTCTGTATGTCACAGCCATTGTACTGAGATACTTTCTCGTATACGATAAAAGTTTGAATACAATTTTAATTAAATTGTGCGTCTGGATAATAAAACTACGTTTTAACGGTTTTAAGCGCGGTAATTTAATTGGTTTTTATTATTCCGACGTTTCACGGAAGACAAAGATGTCAAGTGCCAATGAGTATTGTTAAAGTTTTATTTAGCCTACCGCCAACTTGTTCGTTTTAATTTTGTTTATGGTTATTATTTACTCTATTGGAGCCTAATCTAATTTAGCACCGCTTCGCAACATCTTGTGGCTTGAAGAGAAGAAGCGGCGCAAGAAACTCTTCAGCAAACATGCCTTGCCCTAATAATTTTATATAATATTAAATTTGGCCGAAACGTTGGAACAATAAAAATCAAATAAATTACCGCGCTTAAAACCGTTAAAACATTATGCTAGTCGCGAAAACTGAAGAAAATATTTAAGATTAGGAATTAATTCTCAACGGAGTCTCGAGGCCAATTTTAATGAAAATTAAACCCGTATCATTAGACTTTTGAGAAATCAATTATTCAGGGTAATTAATAATTAGGGACAGTATCGACCGACTTCGACAATTGTATTTTAACACAACTGTATTTATTACACCAACCCATACTGCAGGTTTGTAATCTGTTTTTCAAAAAAATTATGATATGGCTTCAGTTTTCATTGAAATCAGCCCCGGGACTCGTTTGAGTATTTTTAGCTATTTATTATAGTGTTACATGCCGTCAAAGATAAGCACACAGCTGCCTATTGTAAGCGCAGTCTATTATCTTCCTCCCGGATTAGGGAATTCTTTGTGTTTTGAATTTGCTATTAAGAAAAACATGCTATCGTTCTTCTACTTGTTTTATAACCATCATTAGCGTCGAACTAATCCTTATTGTTATTGTTTTCGACTTTGTGGCCGTTCGCAGGTGTGCAAATTGCTATTTCCCAGACACTCAGTGTGCGCGGCCAATTTCTTTGTACTGTGTAGTTAGTATAAGACGATGCCCGAATGGAGGGGCGGGCAGTCAAGCGACGACTACGAGACGAGTAAGATGTTTCGTAGTACTCTCGATTAGCGATATAGAAGACGGACTTTACGCGTGTCGAATTGCATTGAATCGTGCAGTGTGAACTGGTTGCATCCAGTTTTATTTGTATTTGTTTTATACGTGTTTGTACAGTTCTAATAAATTCTATAGTAGTTTCAACGGCATTTTTAATTCGAGTCCTGTAGCTCGTAACAATAGGCACGTAGAGAGAATTAATGAATGAAAGCAGAATCACAAAACATGTATATGACAGCAATGTGACTGGTAGAGTCGGTGACGGTAGACAGAGACGTACTCACCATGATCAAATTGAAGATATTTTGAAGAAAGGTCAGATAAAAGCAGTTCAAATAAGCGTGTACGAGTATGTATGAAAATATTAATGAAAGATGATGAAGTGGTGGAGATCCATCGTCTCTGCCTACCTCAATGGGAAACAGGCATGACAATATGTATGTATGTTTTATAGGCATAGAGACCCAGTTGAAAAACCCACTCAGAAAGATAAGTCTGAATAAGGGTTTCATTTAAGTCAGATGTGGTGATTTTTGTTAAAATCAGTACGTCCAGTTCAAATGACGTGGGTTCGAATCTTATCGGGAAACATGCTTACGCAGCTTTTCAATCTTAATGTGCATATTATTATAATTACCATGATGTGATAGCGATAAAGTTATAAAATAGAAATAAATAAACTTGTGCGAGGTCCGAGCCCAGCAGTAGGATGTTTATGAGCTGATAGATATCACATATATCTATACAGATAAATAAAATTGAAGTGTCTGTCTGTTTCACAAAGTTGTTATGGCGGCATACTCTAGACCAGGGGTGGTAGCCATCTAGTCGGACAAATACCCTACCATCTGGCTGTGGGTGGTTTTTCACCTCTTACGACAGGACGGCCCAACGCAGAAATTTAGTATTCTTTTCCGTTCCTGCACGGAGAAAATTTATTAAATGTGATAATCACTAGGTAGGTGTGTTTGTTATGTTGTTTTTATTTTTCCAGATGTTCCTCAGTTTCACGGATAAGGCAGAAGTGGACATGGAGCCGGTGGAAATTGAACCGTTGCCTTCACCCGAAGCCATCACCAGAGTGGCCGAAGATGTTGACAGCATCACTGCGCTATGATGACTTGCATCAACCTTCTTTATACGATCAGGGCCCAACTCTGCTACTTCAACATCTAGGCGGTGCGAAGATACTCAAAGTAAGATTCCATTGCGATAGTATCAAAAAATTCGTATTCTACTAAATACATAATCTGATCTGGATATCGTTGCTGCGGAGTGATAGTAGAAAAATATTGATATTAAGCAGTAGCAGAAATCGCGTTTTCTGACTTTTTCGGTTATAAATATTGATAAAGATTGGAATCTTTATCAATATTTATTGATAAAGATTGGAATCTTTATCAATATTTATTGATAAAGATTGGAACGCCACGCCATTGGGACTAACAGAATACCGAAATCAGGCAAATCTGCGATTGCGGCGATAGTGTTCGGCGATTTTGACGAGATAGTAATAGCAGAATTGGGCCCCTGACCGTGGACACACCGTACCAGTGTGTCAAATTTAAAAGCCGGCAAATTTGTACGTGAGCCTAATTTACATTAGTTAAGTAGGGAGTAGCGAAACTGGGGCGTCAAGCCTGATTTACATTTGCATTTGCAAGTTCTGTTGAAAACTACGATAGGAACTTAACTTACTAGTTTAACAAGTTAACTAACTATTTAACTATAATGTTACATTATCAAGTTGATAATGCATTGTGTTGAACTGTAAATGTATATTACTGTCTTAAATAAAAAAAGTAACATTTCTGAGTTGATAATGCATTTGTATTAAGTTGTAAATGTATATCACTGTCTTAAATTGAAGACGTTACATTTTCGAATTGATAATGCATTTGTGTTGAATTGTAAATGACCACTGTCTTATATTAAAAACGTAACATTTCTGAGTTGATAAGCATTTGTGTTAAAATGTAAATTCATGTCACTGTCCTAAAATGAAGACGTAACACTTTCAAGTTGATAATGTATTTGTGTTAAGTTGTAAATGTATTACTGTTTTAGGTTAAGAAAATGTAACATTTCTTAGATGAGGTGATAATATATCGCGGTACTAAGTTAAAATGTACTATGTTTCTGTGTATATACAACATATGAAAAAAGTTATATTGTAAATGATTATTATAAGTATGCGATAGCGATGACATCAAATCACTGATGCACAAAAAGTCCAAGGCTAAAACCAAATACAAAGTTAAACCTACCGAAGTCAACCGAATGGCGTTCGTAAGTTATCGTAATCGCTGCAATAGAGTGTGTAGGGACGCTCAACGCCGCTACATTCACGAGTCAGTCGAAAGTCAAAGCCCAGCTAAAGTTTGAAATTTCTACGATCGCTGGGAGTTGGCAAGCAAACAAATAGTCCAATTCCTAAAGAACTCAACATTGACGATTTAAATCGACATTTCTCAGCTACTTCTGACTTTGACGTTGTGTCTAAGTCTAATACTTTAAATGCTCTTTCCGCCTTGCCAACACCTGATTATCCTCCATTCTTATTAAGTCGATTTACTGATAGTGATGTCAAGAGTGCTGTAAAATCCATTACCTCAAACGCCGTCGGTAGCGATGGTATTAGTCATAACATGATTCTGCCCATACTGGATGTCATCAACCCTATCCTCACCCATATATTTAATGCTTCTGTAGTTTATGGTACCTTTCCAGTCACCTGGAAGGAAGCCCAGATTATTCCTCTTCCTAAAAAACCTAATCCTATTTCTTTCTCTCAGTTCCGTCCCATATCTATTCTGCCATTCCTTTCTAAAGTCCTTGAACGCCTAGTCCACCAACAATTAAGTGTTTTTCTTAATCGAAATTCTCTCCTTAATCCCTATCAATCTGGTTTCCGTCCTGGCCACAGCACAACTACTGCCCTCGTGAAAATCACCGATGACATCCGTTATGGTATGGACAATGGTTTATTGACTGTGCTATCGCTACTCGACTTCAGTAGTGCTTTTGCTAAGCTCTCTTAACATATCTCCTACTGTAATCGACTGGTTTCACAGTTACCTGTATGGCCGCCGGCAGCGGGTTCGCGTCGAGGATGACTATTCGTCATGGTGTGAACTCACTGCTGGTGTTCCTCAGGCGGCGTGCTTTCTCCTTATTGTTCGCTGTTTTATTAACTCCATCTCTAATCAACTCACTTCAACCTATCACCTCTATGCAGACGATTTACAAATTTATACACAATCACCGGTCACCACCTTGACATGTAATCGATACGTGCCAAGCACGACCTGCAACAGAGTTTGAAAAAATTATTAATATAAATTAATAGCGTAAATATATATTATATTTATTTATAGGTACTTACATGTAATAAACGTAGCACCGCGCCTTGAGTTTATAACGCAGCACACCCCCACCCCGTTCAGTTGACCGGTAGCATCTGCTCGCGACGCGACGTACGTTATATCCGCAAACGCAGTGCTATTTTAAACTACAAAAATCGTTTTATTTCGCGAAATTCTTAGTCACCACTCACGTGAAAACCAGCATCACTTACAGTTTGGTCCTTCGAGCCGGATCAACCGTGAACTGTGACACTGTGTAGTGAAATAGTAACGATGTATATGACGCCACCGTCTCGCAACGACAACCGTTCGGCGGAAAAAACGGTTCGTACTCGAGGGGCATTTAAACGGCAAACGGAGCTGTTTAAAAACCAACCAGTACATGAAGTACATTCTGAAATTATTAAAGCTGAAGCATCTGGTAAAGTGCAGTTACCTAATCGTCCTTTTACGGAAGGCGGTAGCTTAAAAAGGAGCATACACAGCGAAAAGCTTAATACTGCAAAGAATTCTGGCTCCAATATGTCAATCGAAGCCCGTAAAAAGCAGCTGGAATATGAAGCTGCAAAAGCTAAAGCTGCGATAGAAAAAGAGTTATTAGATAAAAAGTTAGCTGCAGATCTAGCAGCACTAGGGAGCCAATCCGGCAAAAGCTATTGTAGTTCAAGACACAAACAAAGTGTAATAATGGGTTCTGCAGAAAAAGTCGAGCAATGGCTAGAAAAAAGCCAGAATAACGGCGTTCCTGCTCCACCCAATGACATGTTCAGCAGCAGCCCCGACATGCATAACCTCGTTAGTGCAATTCAAGAAACAAATCTTCAAAATAAACTAATGTTATCAAGATTTGCAGCTTCCAAGGACCTTCCTCAGTTCTATGGTGACCCTCTGGAGTGGCTAGCTTTTAAACAAGCTTATGACGAATCATCGACCTTCTGTGGATTCAGTGGCACTGAAAATACATGGAGGCTACGCAAGTGCTTGCACGGTGAAGCCAAGGAGGCAGTATCCTTTCTTCTTATTACTAACACGGCTCCTAATATTATAATAGAAACTCTAGAACTTAGATTTGGTAGGCCTGAAATAATACTAAATAAAATAACCCAAAAATTAAAGAAGTTACCATCACTATCACAAAATTACCATCATGATATAGTATCTTTTGCAATTAAAATTAAAGACTTCGTGGCTGCTGCACAGGCAGTCCAACAAACAGATTACCTACGTAGCCCCGAATTAGTAACATTAGTACTTTCTAAATGCCCTAACGCATTGCTCAACAAATGGGCTGACTACTACAGCATGCACAATTGTAGTGAAAAGGCAACATTAGAGTTAATAGCAGAGTTTCTATACAGTGAAGCAAACAAAATATCGGCTGCAGGCTTAAGTCATATTTATAGTCAAACCGATAACAAAAAAAAACCTGAAGAACGCAAGCCACATTCGGTTCTGGTTAGTGATAGCACTGAGAACATCGAAGACACCCCCAAGTGCAAGTTCTGTCTTTTGAGTAGTCACAAACTGCCCGAGTGTGCCCGCTTCAAACGTGCTTTAACTAGGGATCGATGGCGTTATATTAGGACACACAAACTGTGTCACAAATGCTTGGTGGCATCTCATGATCGTGACAGATGCCCTGCGAGCCCCTGTGGCGTAGAATCGTGCGAGCTACCACATCACCGCCTTTTACATTGGAAGCCAAAAAATAGTGTTCAAATAACGCGTGAAAATAGCGAAATACATCTTAACAGTGACAATAATGTGCTCGTAAATATAAACGACTCAAGTGCTCCCTCCGAAAGCAACGAAACCGTCGCGAACACGAACATAAATTCATCGCATGTGTTCCTAAAAGTAGTGCCTATAATCCTTCACGGGCCCAGTGGAAAGTTACTCACATACGCACTCCTAGACGACGGCGCATCAGTGTCATTAATATCGGCGGATGTCGCGGACCACGTTGGCCTAGAAGGACGTAAACAAACCCTATGTGTACGCGGTGCTTGGAACTCTAAACTATCGTGTGTAAGTGAAGCTATAAAGTGTAAAATAACAAACCAAAATAATCAACTTTACGAACTTAACGTTAGAAAAATAAATGAACTCGATTTGCCTATGCAAAAACTGTCCAAAATAAATATAAAAACTATGAATATTTAAATCATATAGATAAATCCAATCTGTGTTGTGTTAATGTGAAACCAAAAGTTTTAATCGGACAAGACAATTACCAGTTAATCGCCCCAATTAAAACCATCATTCGGAGGAAAAATGAACCGTGTGCTACGCTAACACCGCTAGGATGGTGTATTCACGGGATGTGTTCGACATCAATGTTATCATCGGAGCTGTTAGTATCGGTGGTACAACAGCACGAGTCTCCCACTAGCGCGGCTAACCGCTGCCCTCGCCACGCTTGCACTGGCGCTGTCCGTAGTGATGCATCGCTATTGTCACTGCTATCGGCAACGCCCACAGGCGCATGCGAGGCAACAAGTGATTGGTGCGCGCGAGCGCCGGAGCGCTGTCCGTGTTGTAATGATAACGCGATACACACAGGCCTCGAGAATGACACACAACTCCACGAACTTGTCCGCAAATCCTTTATGTTCGAAAGTATTGGAATAAATAATAAGCCAAGGCAGAATAAAAATGAATTACGTGCTGTAAATATTGTCGAAAATTCCGCGAGACTGAGAAATGGAAAATGGGAAGTTGGTCTGCCTTGGAAAAACGAAAATGCACAGATGGCTGATTCATACGCTAACGCTTATAGACGCCTAAAAGCGACCGAGAGGAAAATTTCTGTAGATAAAGATTACGCTGCAAAATACCAGCAGAAAATACATCACTTGTTCGTCAATCACTATGCCCGCGAAGTAGAAGACGACGAATATGCAAACAAAATATGGTATTTACCACATTTCGGAGTACATAATTTAAATAAGAAAAAACTACGTCTTGTATTCGACGCGGCCGCATTGTCCGCCAAACGATCTTTCAATGATTATCTACTCCAAGGCCCCGACTTACTCGAGTCGCTACTTGGCATTATGTTGCGTTTCCGAGAACGTGCGATTGGACTTACAGGCGACATAAAGAATTCTTCCTTAGAGTCAAAATAAGACCTGAAGACCAACACGCCCTTAGATTTTTATGGCGAGACAATCCAGAGGAACCTGTTAAAAAATACGCGATGACCTCTTTGATATTTGGCGCGAATTGTTCGCCGTTCATCGCGCAACATATAAAAAATAAAAATGCATTGCGCTTTAACAACGAGATGCCGGACGCCGTTGCAGCTATAATAAAAATCATTACATGGATGATTATATCGACTGCTTCGATGACATTGATACTGCTGTGAAGACTATGAAAGATGTCTCCTATGTACATAAACAAGGGATTTCGAAATCAGAAACTGGACATCAAATGAACCACGAGTCTGTCAAGATATGCCAAGGGACGTCTTGAGCGAGACCGCCGTAAAGTTCAAAATTGATGAAGACGACCGGAGTGAACGTACACTCGGTCTGCTGTGGTTCCCCGCTTCAGACACATTCGGGTTTAACCTATCACTACACCGAATTCCGAACGCGGTTCTAAAAGGTGAAAAGAGACCCACCAAACGAGAGCTACTGCGACTAGTTATGTCGATTTTTGATGTTTACGGTTTGATTATACCGTTTACTATAAAAGCAAAAATAATCATACAAAATACATGGAAAAGTCAAATAAAATGGGATGAACAGCTGCCAGCTAAACAATTTGAAAATTTTCGAGATTGGATTACTCAATTGCACGAATTAAAAGAAATTCGCATACCAAGATGGTACTTCCGCTCAACACCCAAGTCTAACAGAGATAGTAATATACCTGACAGTTTACATACGCCTTTGAACTCAATACAAATTGGCGAGACGTTACAACTGCACATTTTTTGCGACGCCTCACCGACCGCTTATGCTGCTGTCGCCTACTGGCGCGCCTACGACAGCGCCGACCATAGCGATGCGCGTGTGTCGTTTATCGCCGGCAAAGCCCGCGTCGCGCCTATTAAGACAGTGTCGATTCCGCGACTGGAACTTCAAGCCGCTGTACTCGCATGCCGACTTGCCCATATCATCCAAAGGAACATAGGTGTCAGCCAATAAAAAGATATTTCTGGACTGACTCGACTACTGTATTGTACTGGATAAAAAATGAAAATCGCAATTATAAGATGTTTATCGCAAACAGGCTCGGCGAGATAGACGAATTAAGCAATATAGGCGAATGGCGATACATCCCTTCGGAACGCAATATCGCGGATATAGCTACAAAAAATATAGCCTACAAATTACACGAAGAATGTGAATGGTTCCGAGGACCTACCTTCCTATATGACGAAGAATGTACATGGCCAATCTCCTCATCTGAAAAGGAAAATATAGAAATTAGTGAAGAAGTTTTAGAGACAATAAACCATGTAATTGTTTGCAACGATAATGACTTACCTATACCGGATCCTACTAAATTCTCGTCGTGGCTTCGTTTATTGAGATGTACTGCTGCCGTTTTGTTGTTCATTGAGAAATGTAAGAAGACCTGTAAGACTGCAATTGACGCGGAGTTGCTGCTGCGAGCTGAAAAATTGATAATACGCTTTGCTCAAAAACAGTCATTCGCACCGGAGATACATCAGCTACTTATTAATAAACCTATTTCATCTAGTAGCCGACTTCGGACGCTCACGCCGTATATAGATGAAAACGAGATTATTAGAGTGGACGGGCGAATAGGAGAAGCGAGTAAGGTTACATATGACTCTAAACGGCCAATAATACTCGACGGGCACCACCCTGTAGCGAGGTTAATCACGAAACATTACCATGAAAAAATGGCACATGGATGCAACGAAACAGTGGTTAACGAACTCCGACAAAAATACTGGCTAATAAACCTTAGACCTACCGTACGCACAATATCGTCCAGATGTTCATACTGCCGCATCAAAAGAGCGGTCCCCTCTATTCCCCGCATGGCAGACTTACCCGTAGCAAGACTAGCTCATCATCAGCGAGCCTTTACCCATTGTGGAGTAGACCTATTTGGACCCATGGAAGTAACGGTCGGCCGTCGACGGGAGCGAAGGTATGGCGTATTATTTACATGTATGACAATAAGAGCTGTCCACCTCGAACTTGTACCATCATTGACCGCTGATTCTTTTATAATGGCCATTAGGCGTACGGCCGCCAGACGTGGTTGGCCACTACACATGTATTCGGACAATGGTACTAACCTACGCGGAGCGGAAACCGAACTGAGAAAATCTTTCCTCGAAATCGACAAAGCTAGAATAAACAAAGAAGTAACTAATCAAGGAGTGACTTGGTCTTTTATTTCCCCGATCAGCCCGCACAAGGGCGGAGCCTGGGAACGTTTAATTAAAAGCGTAAAGACGGCTTTGAGGGTGATTCTTAAAGAAAGAGCACCAAGAGAAGAAGTGTTACTTACCTTATTAGCCGAAGTTGAGAATATTATTAACAGCAGACCCTTAACGCATGTGTCTGTGGATGCTAAAGACCTGGAAGCTCTGACGCCTAACCATTTTTTAATCGGATCCTCATCCAATTTACCCGTCCCGGGAGTCTTCAACGATGGAGATCTATATCTGAGGAAAATGTGGAGAATCGCACAGCGGCTAGCAGACATGTTTTGGCAGCGCTGGGTCAAAGAGTTCCTACCCACACTTCTCCCCCGGCAAAAATGGTACCAGGAAGGAAAAATTTGCAACCAGGAGACGTGGTTATAATCCTGGACCCCAATGTTCCTCGAAACACCTGGCAGAAGGGAAGAGTTCATAAAGTATTCCCAGGGACAGATGGGCGAGTAAGAACAGCAGAAATATGTACAAAGTCCGGAATACTTACTAGACCCGTAACTCGCTTGGCACCGCTCCCGATGCTAGAAGAGTGTCCCTGAAGTGACACTGGGCGGAGAATGTAATCGATACGTGCCAAGCACGACCTGCAACAGAGGTTGAAAAAATTATTAATATAAATTAATAGCGTAAATATATATTATATTTATTTATAGGTACTTACATGTAATAAACGTAGCACCGCGCCTTGAGTTTATAACGCAGCACACCCCCACCCCGTTCAGTTGACCGGTAGCATCTGCTCGCGACGCGACGTACGTTATATCCGCAAACGCAGTGCTATTTTAAACTACAAAAATCGTTTTATTTCGCGAAATTCTTAGTCACCACTCACGTGAAAACCAGCATCCCTTACAAATAGCTATAGCAATAGTTTCAATTGTATTGTAAAATACATAGAAACGGACGGAAAGTTTCGCTGTGAAATAAGTAAGATAACAAGAAAGATCATTTATATTGTGTGCACCTACAGGTGCAGTTTTAGTTGTTTTTTTACAACGATTAAAAGTATTAGTTGCATTATTTTAATTGTATCTTGCAATTCAAACAACTAAATTTAAATAAATTAATTGCAATATGCAACTAACAGATTAATAATTGCAATTACATTAATCGTGATTAAATTAATTGCAATTAATTTTTCAATCAATTACTACGACGATTAAAATATTAATTGATTAATGCCCAACACCCTGCGCCATAGAGCCTAACAGAGTGAACTGAACCAGTGAACTTGTATTGAGTAAAGTAATAAACAGAAGGAAAATTGGATTGCGTCTGAATTGACGAGCGATATAATGGTCGCCTATTTATACAATTATGTAGGGTTACCAACATGGCCCGGCCTTCCAATATTTTGGGGAAAATAATCATTTATCTTCTGTTGAACACTTCAACAATGTCTACTACCGTTAAGTTTATGAGGCTTTGGTTAAACGAAACCACCAAATTTATAATATAAATGTCTATAATATTGTAACGAATTTCGGGATTTGAAATAAATGCCGTTTTGAAAATAACAAACTTTGTAATTTATAGTTCTTACAGATATACTTAAATATGATATGTCCAAAGCGTAAGATAGATGGATAGTAACACAAAACAAGCAACCTGTCGATGTGACAGTCCCGCGTTCCAAATCTACATCTCGATTGCAATTGAAACTGAATTAACTCTGACTCACCGGGCCAACCTTACTATAGTACTTATATTCACAAATTAAACTTGGACCCCCCAATAAAAGGCATCATAGACTGTATTGGAGTTCTCATACTTGTAAAACAAAACTTTTTTAAAGAACTACAACAAATATTAGTAATTCCTTAAAAAAATATTCTCAAATTGTTGTCGCCCATTGACCAACATCGCGATTCAGTTCTGGGCAAAAGAAACACTGTTATTTTACTTCATGCTCTAATACTATGATGACTATTTTCATGAACTTAACTAAAATACGAGCTTTCTCTACCCTTCCCGAATATAATTATCCCGAACATACTAGAATGAAATTTAACGATAAATCATTGTCTCGCTATTATGAATTTCTTATCACAGCGGATGCCATCATATTTTCGTTTTTTTATTAGGTGGGTGGTGCCGTGGCTCGCTTAGTAGGGTCTCGGCGCGCGTTCACGCACGTGGACGCGGCCCTTGACTCCCTAGAACAATTGCAACCATCTCCTAGAAAGAGAGAGGCAACTCCCGATGATTTTGGTGAGAATCGGTTATATTTCATCCGATTTTCAAGAATATCATTTTGTGACAAATCAAGAATTTTTAATCTATACTTAATGAAATATATTACAATACAATTTGATTAGCACGCTGTTATATTGTTTTTATTGCATGAATTCAGCAGATAGGCCGACGGTCCGCCTGATGGAAAGCGGTTACCATCGCCTATGGACATTTGCAACACCTAAGGCGTTAGAAATGCGCTGCTACTCTCTTAAGGGAGACTGGAACCTGGCCACTAATTCAGGAACACAACTGAAGGCTGTTATGGTGGCACGATCTAGACCAGGGGTGGTGGTAGCCATCCAGAGAAGCAAATACCCTACCACCTGGCTGTGGGTTCTTTTGTCGCCTCTTACGACAGGCTGCACAGTCGCAGGAAATTTTATTCCTTCACCGTTCGTGCACGGAGAAAATGTTTTAATTTAATTTATTATTATTCACAACAGGCCCTGAGATTATTTTTATTGGGCTGAGGTGCAATTTCAGGTGGTTGGTTAATTTAACTGCCTAAGTTGCATGCGTTACATTTTTTAAATGTTATTTATAAGTGTCTTACTACTACGATTTGGTACTTGGAAAACTATGTTGGTATTCCAGAAGAGTGGTGTGCAGTCCACGGCTGCTGCTGGTGTGCACTGTGCGAAGTGGCCAGCGCGATTGGTTTGACGCACCCCACGTCACGCATCGTATCGCTACGCTTCTGTTCGCAGGTACCATTTGCTTGCATTTCACTGCTAAGGTCTTTTACTTCATCGGCGATATGAAATTCAAATTAAAAAGTTTTTATTTGAACTAAGTTCCACTTGAGAACATTTTTTGAAGGTCACACATGTAAGTTAATAATTCATTCTAAGGTACCCGCGCATAATATTGCTATTTTAATTTATTTTCTAATTATTTTAACTTAATTTCTAATTCTATTTTAATTATTATTTCTTTATATTCTCTTTCTAAAGTTTTAATTTTTAGATCTTCTTCATGTATTTTTTCTTTGAACTCCAGTTCTTCTTCCAATATTTTGCACTTTAACTCGTCTATTCTATTGGTTCTTATATTATTGTAGTTTTTTTTAATTAGAGTTTCACAGTGCATTTTATTTTTCCTCTTCATTGTTTTCAATTGTAACGTCCAGTGTTTTATGCCAGGCTGCATTATTTTCATCTCCTAATACAACCACACTCCCTAAAATTATAAATAACTTTTATCACATATATGTTATGCAACCTAAACTTTTAAAGTACCTAATAGAGTCTTTGCATGAGAGTGCGTGATTGTGTGTTTTATGTAATACACCCATAGTATCTATAGGATCCATGTCCATGACAGATGGTCCACCACCTGTTAAATGACAAATATTTTCTTTCTAAATATATAGCTGTTATTTTATTCACGAATTTTAGTAGTAGTAGTGAGGAGGAGGGGAGGCATACTTACCTTTACTACAACCCCTAAGGCCCGGAGATCTTGAAATATTATTTTTTTAATAGACATTATTACCTCAACTATTTTTTTCGCTAATATTGCACTCATATCATAAGTCCAGAGTTGAAAAATTTTTTCAAAGTCCAAAAAAAAAGCCAGTAATCAACCGAAAAATAACCAAAAAACAGTTTAATTGGACAAAAATGAAGAATAAACACAATATAGCACATTCACATACACTACAAGTGTAAACCATTCAAAATGGCGGCCAATAAAGACGAAATTATTTTATTTTTACGTAAACTCATTATTTATTTTTAACTATATTTAAAAAAAAATGAATTTGTTCTGCTATGTATTTAAAAATTGATATCATTGATATATTGATTCATTGACATATTAAAAAAGCGCCTTACTAGTCGTCCACTAAATTGATAAATAAAACAAATGTTTCTTACTACCATTCAATCATACTACATACTACAAATACCACTTCAAAGTGTCTTTTATGTTAAGTTTCAAAATATTTTTCATACTGAATTTTCTCATTTGTCATATTTCTTTTAACAGATGTTGGCTCTTTCAACTCCCAAAAGCTACGTAGACTATCTATATCTATTTTAGTGTGATGACTATAAATATGACTCAAATTATTTCTTTTACTATTTTCTGTATTCTTGCCAGATATTAATCAGCCTAATAAAGTCTCTTGAGCCAGAAGTGTACTATTTTGATTTTTGTGAATTTCTTGCAATATAATTTCAGCAAAAATGTCAGCTCCCAGAATTATATCTATGCGACTAGGTTGTGGAAATGAACTATCAGCTAATTTTAAACTCATTAAGTTGTGGCCAATTAACAGATTCTTTGTATTGAGGTAAATATGAAGTTAATCTCTTCAAAACATATGCTTCTATCCTATTCTTGATGTTTGGGTTGTGTGTTGACATGATATCAAATGCTACAAGCACTTTGGTAAGAGTTCGTGTGTTCGCACTGACCCCAACTATGTTTCTCTTTACTAGTGTACGCTTTAAATCCAACACTTGGCAGGCTCCTTCAGAAATCAGTGATGCTTGTGATCCTTGATCGACAAGTGCACGCAGTGTATGTATACTATCATCTCTGTTAGACTATATATTGACTAAAGCTGTTGCTAATATGACAGGGTTGTCATTATTTCTATGAGTAATGTTGCAGGTGCTATTGGTAACTATGTTTACAGGTGTACTATTGAGTGATTGCTAACTGGCATTTTGACTGTTTTGTGATTTTGAAGAGTGTGCAGGATCTATGATATACCCATGTAGTAAGGTATGGTGTTTACGATGACATTTTCTACAGTTGGATTGAGTACAGTCTTTTACAGCATGTCATTTTCTAAGGCAGTTAAAATACATGTTGTTATTTTGAATATATTGCTGTCTTTGAGTTGCACTAAGATTACAGAACTTTTTGCATAGTATATCTTGTGATTGCCATAACAAAATAAACAATTATTA
Organism: Dendrolimus houi; assembly: GCA_039645545.1. NCBI lineage: Eukaryota > Metazoa > Arthropoda > Insecta > Lepidoptera > Lasiocampidae > Dendrolimus > Dendrolimus houi. The sequence goes on from JBBJBW010000036.1 coordinate 108,923, forward strand.
AGGGGTGACACACTAGTAATGAAACTTTTAGTAGGGGCTATTTGTCTAGACTGTGTCACTTCTTTGTATTTGACTGCTTCTAACGTTCTAAATATAAATTTAAGAAAATCAACTAAATCTAGCCATTTTGGTAAGTTGTCGGTTGACTCAAGACTTTGTTCAGAGAGGTTATGTGATTCTGTGTTTCTGGATTATAATGTAAACAACAATATCATCTCATTTATCTGTAGGAATATAGCTTTTAATGATATCAAACATTAACATGTCACATCTAAAAAATCTCTTATAGCTTTTGCCGACTCATTTATTCTTTTTTTATTTAATTACTTACTTAGAAAAGCATTTAATATACTTCTTTTGTTATGATATCTATTGTTTAAAATGTCCCATGTAATCATAATTTGTTTATGTTATTTGTAAATGTTTAACTAATAGTTAACCATATAGACTGGACTTTAAATAATGACATTTGTTTACTTTACTTAGATTAGGATTTTTGTGAACAAGAGATTCGAATAAGTCATGAAGTGATAACCAATCTTTGTAGTCTCTGGAGAACTTTGGAATTTCGATTGGCGAAAATTTTGTGGTAACTATCTATGGCTTGATCTTGTACTTCAGCTAATGATTGAACTTGCACAGTTAAACTATTTTTTCTTCTTTTATTCTGGTTTTTAAATCAAAGTGCAAGTCTAAAAAATTTTCATAATTATTCTTGTCAAAATAGATTAGCTTTTGCTTTTGCTCTCTCGTCGCGGTGATTAGCTTGTCGTGTCGGTCTTCTGTAGATTTCCAATAGGTTTGTAATATTTCTAGACGAGTTTTAAGTAAGTCTTAGATAACCTATCTTTTGGACATTTTTTGAAATTGCTTACCAGATTTTGTATAAAGTTATATGTTTCCACTTGACAACACTGTAATGTCTCGAAATCCATTATATTGAATTTAAAGCACAATCCGGTGATGCTGGACCACCGCTGGTTTACTATTTTTATTTGCTATAATCATTTTGATGATTGATATATTTGATTGATCTTGATCTTGAAAACATTACGAAATAATTGAATAAATTTAAAAAATACAACATGACAAAAGACCACGCAAGAGAATGAAAGATAAAGGTACCAAATAACCTTTACCTTTTGTGTAACAATGCTAGCTTTATTGAAATCTTCACTTATTCTATCCCATGATTGTTACTTTTTCAAGGTGCTCGTTGCGTTTGTTTGTTTTGCGGAAAGTATTGCTTCATAATTTTGAATAATGTTTAGGAACAACTCCTTTTCTAAAGTTTCTGGGAATTAATTCATTCAAAATAACTAAACCTACTACAATTATAAAAAAATATCAACATAAAAAGAAATCTTATTAAACTTATCACTCTCATCTTTTTGCAAGCTAGACCCAAAAATCTATGAATCTTATCTCTCCTATCTTTTGGGTGCACAATACATATCCAAATGGAACTGTATCTGGGTCAAGTTTTTTTATTGTAATAAATAGATGAGATCGCTATTTTTTATTTTAGTTATTTAAAGGAATAACAAACAGCTACAATATAACATACGAAATCAAAAGTTACAATGAGAACAGGTAATAGTAATATTGAAGCCAACGACGTTGTCCACATGAAAACATTTACAAGATTATTAATAATAATACCAAAAGGTACAAAAATATTAACAATCAGTAAAAACAAGGATATAAAAATAATTTATAGAACATGTTACAGAAGAAATATAAATTTAAGATTGTTTTTAATGACAAGAGATGTGACAAAGTTAGAAAATAAATAAAAATATGTTATTCCAGCTCGAGTTTACTATCAAAGTCAGTTAATACAAACAAAATGGACCTTTTTTGACAAGAGAACATGCAAAAATATCAACATTTATAAATAGAGTGTTATATGAATTAATAATGCGACGTACCGGACAACGTAATCCCGAGTTTGTGCGACATGTGCCTAGTGCAAACAGCTTCTTAGATCGGATCTCGGATCTCTGTTCATCGGATCAGATCTTAGACGGACACTTATAGGTATGACGTAATATAGTTTATTCAATCAATCAATACAATCAAAACTATTATTCACAATGTTGTATATTGTCACGGCTTCTAAGTATTTGGCGCCTAGATAAGAGACTCAGGTGATTATATTTATAAAGTAGCTCTTTGTATGGAAGATAAGATTTATTGCAATTTATGGTTCGTAAAATTTGCGTTGCAGTTTCTCAATTGCACCAGTGAACATTTTATAAAAAAGGATTCCCGATGGGGACGGCAAATTCGAGTTGCGAACGGACAAGAGTTTTATATAAAGATAAATAGGTGCTGGTTTGTTTAAATTCATTTGCTGATCTGAGTACGAAGCCAAACATTTTGAAAGCTTTATTAACACTATTATTAATATACATATCTAAACATAAGTCACTGTCTAGTATAACACCTAGGTCCCGCAACGACTTCGTTTTAATAAGTGGCATGTTACAAAGGTGATATTGAAAGTTAATAATGTTCTTATTCTTAGTAAATGTAATGTATTGGCATTTTGACAGACTTAAGTTGGAGATTGTTAATAGCATAGTAAGTACTTAATCTATTGAGGTCTTTTTGAAATAGAAAGCAATCATCAATACTTTTTATGGATTTATATACTTTGAGATCATTTGCATATAGAAGGAAATTAGTATTTTGAAATCATTCGTTAATGTCATTAATAAATAATATAAATAATAAAGCACCTAATATGGACCCTTGGGGAACCCCAGAAGTAACATACTCAACATTGGACTGATAGCCATATGTTTGTGTACTAGAGTTATATTGGCGCATTTCCAAGAAGATGGGAAAACTCCTTCAGATACGCACTTGTTGTATATAATTATTAAGGGCATGAGATGGATTCAGCTACTTTCTTTAAAAAATGGGTGGAATACTATCAGGACCGGAGTTCTTTGGATGGATCTAGTAACTTTAATTCTTTGAGGATTTGGAGGTCGTCGAAATGAAGTTTGGAGAAGAGAATGTAATTTGCTAACAGTTCCAATGGTAGTGTGCGTAGGTCAGGGATTAGAGAACTGGGCTCGAATACAGATTTTAAAAACTCTGAAAACGTATTGCTTATAACAGTGGAATCATTAGACCTAACATTTTGTATTGCATTGTGTACTATGAAAAGGTAGCCAATGAATAGGTACCTATAACGACTTCTCCTGTAATTCAATCAGCTATTTAGTTGCCGGATAGGGCTACATGTGATATTACTTAAAACAAAGTGATGATCTTCGCCATTGCAAATAGTATGAGCGTATTTTCATTAGAAGTAATACACATTTCAATTTTAGTTTTAATGCTTTTTGACCTAGAAATTATTGCGGACGTCCTCAGAACACGCTACTACCAAAGTTTCATCACAATTCGATAAATCTTATCTTCCATACAAAGAAGCTACTTTATAAATATAATCACGCCTGAGGTCTCTTATCTAGGCGCTAAATACTTAGAAACCGTGACAATATACAACATTATTGGAATAATAATTTTGATTGTATTGATTTATTGAATAAACTATATTACGTCATACCTATAAGTGTCCGTCTAAGATCTGATCCGATGATCTGAGATCCGAGATCGATCTAAGAAGCTGTTTTGCACTCAAAACATGTCATCTTACAAACTCGGGATTACGTTATCCGGTACGTCGCATTATTAATTCATATAACACTCTATTTATAAATGTTGATATTTTGCATGTTTCTCTTGTCAAAAAAGGTCCATTTGTTTGTATTAACTGACTTTGATAATAAACTCGAGCTGGAAATAACATATTTTTATTTATTTTCTAACTTTGTCACATCTCTTGTCATTAAAACAATCTTAAATTTATATATTTCTTCTGTAATATGTTCTATAAATTATTTTTATATCCTTGTTTTTACTGATTGTTAATATTTTATACCTCTTTGGTATTTTATTAATAATCTTGTAAATGTTTTTCATGTGGACAAGTCGTTAATTTCAATATTACTATTACCTGTTCTCATTGTAACTTTTGATTTCGCAGGTATTTATTGTGGCTGTTTGTTATTCGCTTTAAATAACTAAAAATAAAAATAGCGATCTCATCTATTTATTACAATAAAACTTGACCCAGATACGAGTTCCATTTGGATGTGTATTGATGCACTAAAGATACGATAAAAGATTCATACATTTTGGGTCTAGATTGCAAAAGATGAGAGTGATAAGTTTAATAAGATTCAGATATCAGGAGCATTCCATTGTGCACAAGGTATATTAAAGTCTCCAACAATCAATATGCTATCATTTGGTTTGCTACTGTAAATATCAGAAACAGTTTCGAAAAAGCATTCCATAGCATCTTATTGTAACTGACAATGCAGGAAGTAACAACAATATAAGCGTAACAACTTGGAAGAGACGGTCGTATCTACATTCAAAACTAGTTCTACTACATCTGCAGCCCACCCTGGGATACAAATAATATCAGAAGAATGAACCATAATTTCGCGTTTTAGCAATGAGAACTCCTCCCCATTCTATCACCTTTGGCCATAATTACGATCACATCGATAAACATTATAACGATTATCAAACAATTCAGCACTGTATATACTGGGCAATAACAAAAAGTTTCACAAAAAAGGCATATTATATCGAAATCAACAGACATTAAGTTTCTAAAAAATGCATTTGTTTTGAACGAAAGACCACGTACATTTTGAAAATATATAGGTTTTAAATCCATTGGATAAATAAATGAAATAACATATATAGTACTTCAAATAAAGAAAACTAAAATGAAAACTGGGATTTTGAGACCAAAGTTATTAATAGAGTTAAGATATTCAAAATGTAATAATAAAAAAGTATATTTACTCCTGGTTGACCCCTACCATAAAATAGCCAAAAAATATAATAATCAATTAATAAAAATATAAGCAATAGCAACGACCATAGCACAGTAATAAAAATAATAGAGAGTAATATTTGTATTTCATTTTGTTTAAATCTTTGAAGTCAGTAATATGTCTTATAGGACTAATATCTGATCGACCGAACCATAATTGAGCAATTTTTAACCCATACATACATATAATTGTTTTCCTTAGCTGAAAACTCTTTGTACGTTTTAGTAAAATTTTGTTAGAACTAGTCAAGTGATCATTGAAGTGAATAAGAGATGTACCGAAAAGGCAAATCATTCGCTTTTAACTTTAACTTTCTAACTAAGCTAAAGAAAATCATCCTTCTTATAACAGGCAAAAATCAATTAGAACAATAGGTTTGATTTGCTTATTGTCTATTATTTCTGGGTGCAATACGCGTTATAAAGGCAGGTCAGTGCTAGGATTAAAGAGGAAACTGATAACGATCAGCTAATCCTTTTATAATATCAATAAGATTTTAGTGTTTCTTCTCTGGAATTCCATCTATTTCCCACGTTCGAACGCCTTGACCATTGTTCTCTGTTATTGTTTTCATTTTCCATAATTTTCAGACGATTTTTGAGATCTTCTCATTCTGATACGTTGAAGTAACGAGTTTTCAATTTTGTTTTTCAATGAGTCAATTCTCTTCCTGAAACTTTCATATTTATTATCCACAAAGTAATTGATTCCTTTAGATTGAAAAGTTCTTTCTCTCAATAGTTTGTAAAATTGTTGACCAATTTATTCATAATTGCCGACTCCAGATCGACCGAATTTTTCAATCTCCATAGCAACTACGTCTCGAATTTTATCAACAGAGATAACCTTAGTTTCATCATTGTCACCGTCATTGCTTGGGGAGGAGGTCACACAAGCATCACCTCTACGGATTGTTACATTTTGCTCACGAATTTTACTGAAGAGATAGCATGTTAGTTCTGACTCGGTATTCTCGATGTTATATTGTTTATCGTTCTGTTAATTACCAATTTATACTTACTACTTTCAATAAACAAGAAACTCGTACATGCAGTATTCACATATCACTGTCTGACAACTTACTTGTAACGCGAGTCAGTCTTGTGCACGGCCTATATAGTATGAATATATATAATATATGTACCGTACGGCGGGATCAGTAACCCGACGGCACAAACCCAAAGGTAATTTTTTGGTACTTAGCTACTATGTGCTTACCTGGTACTCCAGCCGGCGGTGGTGACAAAACATGAACAGGGAACACTAATCTGTCAGTATTTTAGGGGCGCCCCTTGAGAGGAAATATATAAAATATCCTACTAATCTACTACAACGGGAAACACTACGGGGAGATGGATAAATGTCTGTCCAAATACACCCGCGCCTCGTCCTATTTCGTCATAACCACTTACTCACTGAATATATTAACTGATTATTACTATTATAATGTTCCACACACTTGCAAATATCTATATTTTCAATAAAATTAAATATCAAATTATTTCACGCGAGAGCAATCACCGTGAGTCTTTAAAGCCAATCACGACATACCCGCTTTTTTCGACGCGATAAAAAAGTGCCATCAGAATGTATCGCGTAACAATCGAAAAGCGGCGTTCAATCATCTGTATTCCGAACAGTCCCCCGCCCCAGCCAGGAAAAACCTGGCTGAGTCCAAAAACCAGAAAATCAGACATGAACAAACTATTCAATTGGGAGCCTTGACAACCCAGATACAGCTCTCTTTAATACAGTGTCTCCACAAGACCTCAGCCACTCGTGGAGTACCATCAAGAACCGAAGAATAGCTGTACAATACGACCTCGTCTCCAAATAAAGGGTGGCATATTCACTTCTTTTACAAGAACAAAGGTCCCTATTTTAGGCGGATCTGTTTTATCAGACCATCGAACACGCTGCTGGAAGCAGATGAAGGTACTCAAGTTAAACCTCTTCCAAAAAATTCTGTGAGAGTTGTTGTAACAATTCAAAACAGGATAGCCAGTTATTGGAACATCAACTAATGGATACTCAGGAAGAAGCTGTTCAGTGGACCACCCACCAAAAATGACCAGGAGTCAAAACTTCCAGATCATTTGGGTCAGGTGAAACCAGGACTAAAGTGGCCGAGGAATTTAAAACTTCTTCAATTTTACAGAAAACAGTAGCCAACTCTTCAAATGTAAAGAACTGTTTCACCAATTACTCCTAAAGGTGAGTCTTGGCTACCCCTTGACAACAACCTCAAAAATACCACCCCAATAAGGACAAGCGGGGGGACTGAAATGCCAAAGTGATTCCACGACAGAGACAAATTTTGCTGCCAATATAAGTTTGGTTATCTTCAAAAATCTGTAAACTTCTGATAAGTATCTATCGCTACCCTTATAATTTGTTCCGCAGTCGGACCGAATCAAGCTCGGTAACCCACGACGACTGACAAAACAGAGACAAACAAGCAATAAGAAAGCTTCAGTGCTAGAGCAGAACAACTAAATGCACGGCCTTGAGTGGCGAAGGCAAACGAAAACGCACAAATAGACCTTAACTACTCTGGCATTACGCACTGTAGAGACCTTTACCGAGAATGGACCTCAAAATCCCGTAGCTACTCCAGAAAAGGGTCACAGAAACTATAACTTGATCTGGAGAAAAGTTCCCCCAATTTGAGGTTGAGTTATGAATCGCCTTTCACCTATAACAAACAATACAACGAAATATCACATTTCACAATTGCACGTCTAGCCGACAAAATCCAAAAATTCCCTATGAAGGATGGCTAGAAGTGAGTTCAATCAGCGTGAGCATTCTTCAAATGACGGTCAAATATGATAAGTCTTACAAGGACTTTCCTTTGGGAGTAAGAGAGGATGTCGTGTCTCGTAGGGCATCTTGGCATTACGTAAGCCTGCCTCCTACACATAAAAGACCCTTATCGTCGATAAATGGGTTGAGGCGAGCAACAGCACCTTTCAACTTAGTGCGGCCTCCTTTCAAAGTCGAAAAGACTGGTTCAAAGTGCTCAGCCTGAACAAAACGGATCCAAAACATAAAGAGCTTCCTGTCTTTCTAAAGGCGACAAGACGGAAGACAAATCTCTATTAAGAGAGTGTCGCGTATTGTGAATAAATCTCTTTCATCCATCCCCGTTACACCTAACAATTTATCAAGGAACTAAATCTATTGAGCAGAGACTCGAGATCATGCAGCACATCCTTTGTAACAACGAGAGCTCTTAGTCCTGGTAGAGACTCAACAGACTCAACTACAGAGTGAGGCCAGCTATCTGCAGGCTGTGATAGCCAGGGCTGGTCCCCACCACAAAGGATGATCTATCAAATTTGGAGCCGTTATAGCCTCGTGAAGCACAGTCTGCGGGGTTCATTTCACCCGGAACAATATCTCCCAAATCAAGTGGCTTGCCGAATTCATATCTGAGACACCCTATGTGCGACAAAAACATCTAATGCATGAACATGAAGCTCGCAACCAGAAAGAACGCTATCCGACTGTCAGTCCACGCAAATACATTTTTAATATCAAAGTCAGACCTTAATGTTTGGCATTATTCAATGATTTAGAAGTAAGGAGTGGGAAGAACGCTCCTGAAAACTCTAATTTGGGTATATTAAGCCGTGATCGAACAGGAACAACCTTACTCTTAGCAAAGAACAGGGTTACATCGCCACAACCCTATTGTTATCTACAATACGTAGATACCTGGCAACTGCATCATCCATTTTCGAAGCATCACAAATGCCATGCAGCGTAACTTTTATATTTACCACGGGTAGAAAAGCTCTATCAAATTTAATCATTTGGATGTCAGAAGAGACGAAACGTAATTAGTCCAAATTGACCAGTAAATTTCAATGAAGGGCATCCCAAGTTAGTCCTTCTAACCAAAGCTTCTAGACGGCACGCCGTACTGACAGGACAAGCCAATGTTTGGATCAAATATCCGTGCTACAGTGGACAACACCAGTCGCTTTGTCCATGTTTTGAAAAATATCTAAATTTTATTTTACGATAACAAAAACATCCGGTATTGGTTGATATACCATCCAACAACAGTGGATTATTGTTTCTATACAAATATATATGGATCCTGTTGATACTCTTCAGCAGCCATCAAGTAAAGCTTGAGAGTTGGATATCCACTTCCCTGAGCCTCATAACTACCAGCCTTAAAAGGCCCTATGGGCTTAATACGCAATCTTAAAGCTAGCTATTCCACTAACAACACCTGTACAAATGTCATCCACATATGTGTCATTAGATACAACAGCCGAAGCTCTAGGAAAACTTAGTCCTCTCGTTCAGCCAACTCACTAATAATGCTCCTAATAACAATAGAGGCTCAAACTTCAGCCCATATGTATTAGTATTAAGCTCTAAAACCGTTATGAGCTGAATTAAATCTTCGCGCCTCTGGATGAGCTGATGTCTACGATCAGTCAAGATGAATTTGCAGCCATGACGACGCATCATTTTAATATCCACTACAAAAGCTGCGACTTCCATATAAGCGAAGAGTTTGTCAGAATCCATCAGGAAATATCTCGTTACCCAACTTGGGTCGGAATGCAAAACTTTCGTTTAAGAATACTCCAAAACAAGTAGGAACTGAGCCAGCTAAAACGATAATAATTTTATCCACTTAAGCCACCGCACGATGGTGAATGAAGTAGTACTCATAGACACGCCAATCTAATTTTAGAAATGAACATGTGCGTGCAAGTCGAAATATTCGCACATAAAATCAATATACTTCTGTCGAAACACTGAGTCTTTGCTTCATGCATCTCTGCATCAGAAGCTAACCGCTTTTCAGCTGGCATCCGTGAACTTGTACGAAGTAGAAGGCCGAGATGGCAAGAAAACTAACCTCGGGTCATAAAACGACCTGAACGAAGACGACCTGGTATTATTTTGGAAAGAATAATTCGCATTCCAGATTTTTCAGGTTGTCACGAGTAGCAGTTAGGGGGACTCTTATACTTCCCAGAGTCGCTGAACCGCTTTAGCCGAGAGAAGACCAACGTGCGAGTCACGTGGTTCGGTAGATTGAGAGCAGGAGAGAACACAGGTCCCATAATGACGTCTGCAAGATCACTCGGGACAAGTGACCGAAGACCACCGTGTTACCAATAACCTCGTGTTACCAAACTGGAACTCCAATGTCTGGCACATCTGCACCTGGCAATAAGTCCACAGGGGTTTGGAATGTGAAAATCCAGTTCAGACAATGATAAACCAGATGTCAAATTTCTCACTTCCGCAGGTAGGGCTACTAGTGGATGTCGACCCACCAATATTATTTAGGACAACAAACTGAGGTAACAACGGGCGGACTGAGAGAATTGTAAAGGAGAAAAGGATAATTGAAACCTGTCCTACCAAACCAGAAACCTTTACTCCACCTACACCTCCAGAATAGTCTGCACTTGCATTCAGGCTGGATTGCAGGCAACTCCACCTGGCGTGATTACAGCCATCCTGGGATCCGGCTATCTAAAGTACTCGTGCCATTACGTATTCACCTGAGGAGGCCGGGCGCTGAACTTGGGTGGCATTTATTAAAGCCGTCAATGAGGACTGTTTTGGGTGGAATTGCGGTTCTGAGTCAAAATATTGAGGCAAAATTATGATTCTTATTACGAAGGTTGACGGACAGATCGCCCTCACTTGCGAGCACAAGGGTTCCACTGGAATGAGTTGTACCAATGAAAACGCAATCTGCGCCTGTTAGCCGAGCCACTCGGCATATTGATATGACATATCCCGTATCAACTCAGCGCTTTTTGGTCTACAACTTGGCGTTAGCCATGTCTAGTGCTTGTCAGGAACCGCCCGTAGCGGGATTGAAGCGATACGTGTTATTAGAATGACCAAAATTATTGAATGAATTACTTGGTGGACTGCCTGTACATCACCAGACCATTGGTCTTCAAATCACCTGATTCTCTTCGACAACGTCCATAGATACCGGAGCAGCCGGCTTTGGAGACCCACCGTCAAGGTTGCCACAAAGAAGATGGTGATGATTACCCTGACACTGGTGACAGGGTCGAGTAGCTTGACATTGAGACACAAAATGATTACCGAGGCAACCAAAGCACCAGTTGCGCTGCCTAACTATGTTACGTCTAGCCTGCCAACGTAATTTCCTAAATGCAGGACAAGAATCAACAATATGTTTATTATTCTGCACACAAGAACTGCAGAGGTGTAGAAACCATTGAAAGCACGAACATCACGCCTCTCAGGCATGCGGCGATCCATGCGCACTTGTTGCAACTTAGGCCTACTATTAGTAATCTCGCCAAATCCAGGAGGAGAATATTCTTTAAACGTCGACACTCATCTTCCATGAAGGTAACAAGATCATCAAACTGTGGTAGATGAGTGGCAGAGTCTCCACCATACTCCTGTTCAAATCTGTTCCGTAACTCAAGTGGAAGTTTGGTTAAGACTATGTGGTACCAACATAAAGAGACCAACTAGGAACAGGTAAATCTAAGCCCTTTAATCCGTTAACGGCAACTAACAAAGGGTTAAGAAGTCGGGTACGTAACGTCTGAGCA
>JBBJBW010000049.1:0-116995 GCA_039645545.1 Dendrolimus houi
AAATGTATATAAACCAGGAAAATTAAATGGTAACGCCGACGCCTTATCCAGACCGCCTATACACAATGTCGAGACGCAGATGTGGTGATAACCTTCATAGATCTATGAAGTAGATCACGTTCATCCCCTACTGGCGCAGCCGCCAGACCATGCATTTAACCAAAATCTGCTTCTGAATCCTCCTTAGCCATATATATTCTACCCAACATCCATTGACTTAGACGACTTCAATCCCTACTGTCGATATATACTATCCCTTTAGAAAACAGAAATGATTTTGAAAACTCTGAAGAATTGCATAATATTAAAACATCCGAAATAAATAATAAAACTTTGTTTTTATCTCTTTACTGGAATTACATCATTATGACTCTACCACTTATAGGAATGTCTTTGCAGTATTAATAGAAATAAGAAATAAAATTACTTATATTCTACCCCAAGTTAATGAAATTTCTATCTCTTATTTTCGATAACCCTTACGATAAACTAAAATGTCTAATTATTTACGAAATGATAACATACATATTCCATGACACTAATATTAAAATAAATATTTATCACAACAAACTCATATATCCTTTTTTTTTTTTTTGGCCAGGGAAACTGTTTGAGGACTAAGTCGCGACAGGCACAGAAGCCTGGGGATGTTCGCGACCGGTGTGAGTGTGTGGGATTCGCCAGATCGAGGATGGCACTAGCGTGCCCAGTCAGAACTTTAGTGCCACTCCCCCAGTAAAGGGATACCCACTAAAACCCCTGGGTGTTCCGTCACAGCGCCTTATGCCAGGGCTACGGGACTGTAGGATTCCCTAACTCCGCGATGCCCTGGCAGGTGGGCCCCCCTCACTGGGCCTCATCCAATGCCAGGGGACCAGGCCCCTGGCCACGACTAGGTTCTATTCCTGGTGCGTGGGGCGGTCACTGTAACGCGCCCCACGGGAAGAGAAGATGAGCGCGCGCGAACACTCACTCTCTCATCTCGACGGCATATGCGGGTGAGTGAGAACCCCTATACCCCAAGGGACGCTTACGGCGGCCGAAGGTCACCATCGGACCTCCGGCGTCAGCGCGTCCTCCTTGGCGGGAGCGGAGCAGGGAAGTACGCTCATGCTTCGTTCCGCCTCCTCCTTCGCAAACATGACTTGCTCGCAGAAGGAGGAGACGGCATCCTTATCTCAGTGGAGCCCTCCTGACCATGGTACGTACCACGGCCGGGGAGCCAGGTGTCCAAATCGGTATGGGCGACGAGCTCCCAGCAACTGCTCGTCCAGGCTGGACACTCCTGAGAGTGTGTGCAGCGCCGTGTCCTCGTCGCCCGTGTCACAATGCTGGCACCCTGACGTGGCCTCGCATGAAGCGAGGAGACACAGGTACCCTCCTGAAGCAACCATGCCCCGTTAGGACCTGTGTCAGCCTGGAACGTCAGGGTGCCGTGACTTCATCCAATCCATTCTTGCAGGACGGGCCTCACCGCCTCAATAGTGGCGAGGCCTGCGCTGGGCGTCGTAGGCGCTCTTCCCATACCCCATGGCAACCTGGCGGAGCTCCGACCGGCACGCCTCGATCTCGCGAGGCGCGGGTCTGGAGTCCCTGGCCAGGGCTTCTTTTGCCCCACGTATACAACGACGCTAGGGACCCTGACTTCCAGGTCCCATGGGGGGATCCGACGAGTAGTGTGGCCACTTCGAAGGACACCGTACGGTATCCTCTTACTGCTCTGACGGCCAATATTCGCTGCGCTTGACGTAGTAGGGCATTCTTGGCCGCCAGGCGATTTTGCCCATACTGGGGGCCTGTCGTAGAGGGCCATCGATCGCACTTGATGCCTTCGAAGAGTTTCCGGCACGTGGCCTTGGGACCCCCCGATATTGGGGAGCGAAAGCGTGAAAGCCGCGCCCGCCGCCCGCTTGAGTCTGGGGAGCAGCTGCCGAAAAATCCCATCGGCTATCGAGGACCCATGCGAGGTACTTCATGGTCTCCACGATGCCAATGCGGATGCCTCCTACTACGATGTTACTGTCTGGAGGTGGACGGTTACGAGGACCGTGAAACATCACGACCTCGGTCTTCTGCAACGCCACCTCCAGACCAAGACGCCGGATCCTACCTCACGATATAGTGGATACCCCAGCCGTGCCTAGAAGGCACGTTTCGCCGTTGGGTCCTTCCTGCGCGCGGCGATCGGTGTATCATCAGCGTAACAGATGACACTGACGCCCGGGAGGACCCGGACACCTCAGGGTAAAGTCGTATGCGATGTTCCACATGGACGGCAACCAGAACCGATCCCTGTGGAACACCGGCGACACCATGGCTCGCCGATTCCAACCCTCGTGGACCGGGTAAATGACGGCTCTGCTGTTCAAGTATGCCCCGACTATACGGCGGAGGTAGGACGGCACCCCAAAGTACAGGAGTGCCTCCATGATGCAGCCAGGGCAAGGAATTAAAGGCGTTGGCGATGTCTAAGGACACGGCCAGTAATACCTCGCCCCGAAACTGCTTCCTCCGCCAGGCCTCTCAGGCGCATGACGGCGTCAATCGTGGAGCGCCCTGAGCGGAAACCGAACTGGTTGTCCGCCAGGTCCGGCCCCGTCGTCGATAGGTGCTGGACGAGGCGGTCTACGATGATACGCTCGAAGAGCTTGCCGACCTCGTCCAGCAGCACAATAGGCCAGTAGGCGGACGGTGAGTCCGGAAGGCGTCCCTCCTTACGCAGCAGGACCAGTTTTCCGGTCTTCCACCGTTGCGGGAACTGGCCCTGCTCCAGACACGCGCCGAAGAACCTCATCAGTCGGGGCTCCAGGGCGTCGTAGGACAAAACCCACGCACGCCCTGGTATGTCGTCAAGGTCAGGGGCAGCGTTCTTGGCCTTTAGCCTTAGCATAGCCGCCCCCACCTCTACCCGGTCCACGGTGGGCACAGGGTCTCTATCCGCGCTGGGCTCCGCCTCTGGCGGTGCCATTGCAGGAGGCGTGTGCTCAGCTCGTGAAGGGAACAAAACGCCAACAACGTCGTGTGTATGGCACGGAGCTTGTTCCGTGCCATTTTGTAAGGAGCACCCCAAGGGTCTTGCTTTTAGACTATCCAAGAGCTCCCCCCAGGCCACGTCCTTTACGTTGCGGATCGCAATCCTTAGTGTCTTTCTGGCGCTTCTGTACCCCCTCGTACAGCTGAGCCTCTACGGTCGCTGCGTCACTGCGCGGCGACGCCGTCTTCTGTGTCTGGTGTACTGGCGGCGCGCGCTATTGCACGCGCCTTAGCCCCTCGAGTTCGGGGCTCCACCAGTACACCTTTCGAAAGGGCCGGAAACGATCCCTCTCGGCATTGCCGCATCGCAGACGCCAGCGACGAGCGACCGTAGGTTTTCTGCCTCCTGCTCATATTTAGATCGGGAGGGTTCACCTCGGGCCCTGATGCCCAGGTTGCGACAATCAGGGCCTCTCTGAACGCCTCCCGATTCAAATTTTGCACTGCCCAGCGCAGACAGTCTCCTACCGGGGCTCTCGGGACGGCGGGTCCGGATTCCGGGGTGGAGACGCTGAACCGGATGTATCGGTGATCTGAGAGCGTCTCCACCCCGTGACAACCCTCCAGTCCCGCACACGGCGCGCCAGTTCAGGGCTGGCAAACGTGACGTCTACTATTGAGCCGCCCTGCTGACGCACACACGTGTGTACGGAGCCCCAGTTTAGAACTACGAGACCCTGTTCGATGGCCCATTCTTCTAGCGCCTCGCCACGCGCGCACGTACTCGGGGATCCCTAAGCCACGGATTTTGCGTTGAAGTCCCCAGAGCATGAGCACGGGGCGAGGCCGGCTGCAGGCCACCACTGTGCCCACTTCCTCGATCCAGCTCTCGAAATCGGCGAGTTTTCTCTTCGGGGGAGAAGTAGCCACCGACGACCACTATCTCCCCGATCGTAGCCGCCACATAACCCCGTCCCCTTACCAGATTGGCCAGGGGGCATGCGGCGGCGGTCCGATTATGATGGCCACCGAGCTATCCAGGTCCCCGCCCAGTCAGAACGGGGGGACGCTATGGCTCGGCGACCACGGCCAACTGAATGCCCCACTGCGCCATACTCTGGACCAATAAGTCTTGAGCAGTGGCGCAGTGGTTCAGGTTACCCTGGACCACTAGGATTGGATTAGCCATTGGAGATATTACTTTATTCCTCCATCCTAGTGGTCCTGGCGCCGGCGACGGCGGTGGCGGTGGCAGTGAACGCGGTTTAGGCTGCGGCCGCTTCGGCTGCGGTGACAATCAATCGCAGCCTGCCTAGAACCTTTTTTCTTTCGACGTCTCCTTTATTTGGCGCCTCCTTTGATCACCTTTTGTTGGCCAACCTTTTTTGTGGGCTTCGCAGTGTTGGTGGTGGTGGGGAGACCCGCGCTTTTTCGCGCGGCCGGCACTCCCCTGCACATCCAATGACCTGCCACACGGCCAGCCGCGCTGCATATACTGCAGTGCGGCGCGTTCTGACACGTAGCGGCAGGGTGACCAGGTTGACCGCAGCGGTAGCAATCCTTGCTGCGGTCGACAGGGGAGGAGCAGGTGCAGGCGACGTGTCCTGCCACAAGGCAGCGCCAACACCGCTCGGACCGACTCGGCAGAATCTTAACGTCCGCCGAGGCCCACCCCACCATCACTCTTTCGTTCCTTCAATTTTGCGGCCGCCGCCACTGGGCGAGCCAGGATAACATACCCCAGCCTGTCCGGGCCCAGACGCATGGCGCTGGAATTTATACGTCCGGGCGGCGACGTCCGTTACCCGGGCGACGGCGGCCACGACCTCATCGGTTGTTGTGAAGTCGTCCAGGCCCGAGACACGCACATTGAAGCATCTCTCGGCCTGGTCACCTTAACTTCATCCTCTGGGAGGACGTCCTTCAGCCGCGCGGCGAGGGCATCGGCCTTCTCCCCGTTATCCTTCCCAGGAAGAAGGAGCATGTGGGCTCCCGTTCGCGCGGTTTTCAATTTAACGCCCGCGATACCCAACTCTCCAAGTTTTATATAGGCTTTGCCTTCTTCATTATGTCCGCGTAGCTGGTGCCCTTTTCCACCGCCGCAGGTAAAAGTGTGAGTATCACTGCGGTGGTGTTGGCACCGCACACTGCATACGCGGACCCTGTTTCGCCGATGACGTCGGCGGTTTCGTTCTCGGTTTGGGCTGAGGAGTTCGGCCAGAGCCGCTTTTTTGCTTTTTCTTAGCTTTCCGAGCTACCACCGACCAACCTTCTTCAATCCTAGGGGCGGCTCTGGGGCTGACGTATCAGTCCTGGCTGGTGTCTTAGGTGTGGAGTATTCGCATCACCGTTGGTGCTTCCTCCAGCGCCCCGCTTCCTTTCGGGGTTGGCAGCGCGGGAAGTTTTCAGGAGGACGATTCACCTCTCTTCTCCCAGATGCAGAGCTTTGCTCCGTACCCTCCCGCCGGGCGTCTGCTGCCAACGGCGGGCGAACTCGCTTCTCTAGGAGAAGACGATCATTCAGGGCGGCTAGTTTAGCGTCCATCATAGTCCCAAGGGTTACGGTCAGATGGCGCAGCAGCTCGTCCTCTCGTCCTGATCGTTGAACCGTCCTCTCGTTACAGGTTTCGATGAGGGTGGCGGCGGTGGTGGCGGGGACTTCGCCTTCTTGGGCGGCACAGGCCGAGGGCGGGCCATCTCCTTTCTCATCTCTTTCATTTCAGCCTCGAGGCGTCGGTTGGCCGCTTCGAGTCGCCTGATTTCATCGGATTCCGTGCGGCCGCGCAACACCTCGAAGGCATCACTAATGATGCTAACTGAGTCGTTGAGGGACTTCATGAACGTCCTTTTCAGCCCCTGGGGACTTTGGCCACATGGCGGATGATCCCCAGGGCGTTGCGGACGTCCACTTCTATGGCCTGTGCCGTACGGGCCCCGGCCTCATCCGTGGTTGTGACCGACCCTGAGCATCCTAGAAGTTCTGGGGCCCGTCGAGCGATGCGAGCCTCTTCAGCGGTTCTCACCAGCTCGACGGTGCTCTCCTCGTGGTTCAGCTCAAGGTCGGTGACCCGGCCTGCCTTCGCGACGGTCTCCTTGGCCCGTGCTAGGCTGGCTGCCTCTTTCTGTGGCTCCCGCAGTGTTCGGGGACACCTTGCGGGAGGTTTTGAGGCCGTCTCTTCATCACTTGAGAGTAGCGATATTCTTTGGGGCCTCGGTAGGGTGCGGGCCTCCTCCTTTTCTTTTGGAGGCGCCACTGGCTCGACGGATTCTAGGGTCCGGCTTCCGGTTCAGTGCGTAAGCCGGGACCCGATCCGGAGCGTGAGCGCGTCGGTGAGCGCGACCGCGAACGCGAACCTGTTCTAGAGCGGGACCGAATGGAGAACATGGAGAGGTTGGAGTCTGACTCATCCATGGCTCCACTCAAGGCCCCACTCACATTTGCTTTTGGCGCCACTAGCGGCAGACGTGCGGCCACTCATTCTGCTGCTGCTTCGCGCAAACGTCACTTCGCCGCCCAGCTCGGGCACCTTCTCCTGGACAACGTCCAGACTTGGGGTAAGCAAAAATTCGTCCCCCCAGAATACGACGGAGGACAGCTGACTTTACCATAGGTAATGGCATCGGTGCGGGATTCGCCTTCCTTTTTTTTTTCAGCGGAAGATCGACCCGCCTGGGGTTCTGAATTTGTGCTTTCATGGTTGTTTTCGAACTCCGAAGAGTTATTAAAGCTAATTTGTCTCCACTACGGGAGACCATCTGAATTATTAAAACTACGGACGATGTCTGTGAACGGCGCGAGGCATCTGTAGTCAGAATACCCCACACGCCGCACACAGGGCGCTTGCTGCCGGGTTAACCCCCGACCATGCAGCCCATAAGCACGCCAACTAGAGCTTCGGGTGGGTGGGGGAGTCGATCCGCCGAAAGGGCAGGCGGAACGAAACCCACACCCAACGTCGTCCTACGATCAGACTCCTCCGCGGTGCTGGTGCGGTCGGACAAAGCCACCGCCACCGCACCAAACATCGCGCGACGGTGACGAAACACCACAAGGGGCGGACCGCACTTAGCCCCCTCCGTCGTCGGCCCGGGGATTGGCAGACCGCCCGGCCACCGGACCCGTCGCCGCCACATCGCAAGGGGCCTCTCCGCTGAACGGAGAATTGCGAGTGGCCTGTCAGACATGGAAAAGATGGGTAGTTGTGAAGGAGGGACACACGGGAGCCTTTTAAGGATAGGAACGTAGGTGGGAGACCACTGTCACGGAGAGAAGGTAGAAATGTGACAATGGCCGCTGGGGCCCCGGGGACGCTTCCCCGTGTGCCAACTGCGGTCGGAGGGGGTGAGGACCGCGGGGAGCACCCCCTTGGGGAAAACTCACATATCCTACCCCTAACCAAATTCCTGCTATCCTGAAAGATAACCATAACTCCCCTATTGGAGGCCATATTGGCTCCAATCGAATGTATAGTAAACTCAAAGATACTTACTATTGGAGTGGAATGAAAAGGATATTGAAAATAATGCAAGAAACTATCCACTCTGCCAACAAAACAAAGCACTTTGAGCTACTAATAAAGCCCCTATGGAAATCACTACAACTTCAAATGAACCCTTACAAAGAATATTTACCGACATTGTAGGTCCTCTTCCAGAATCTGGTCCCCTAAAAATACAAGTATATAGTCATTCCAAGACGATTTAACTAAATATTCTATGGCCTATCCTATTGTTCAATCCACTGCCAAACAAACTTCTGAATGTCTTATAAAATTTATATCTCACTTTGGTATTCCCAAAACTATCCTTTCTGATTAAGGTTTCCATTTTATAGCCGACGTATATAAACAAGAAGCGTCTCTTTTAAATCAAACACTTATTTTCATCGCCTTACCACCCCCAAACCAATGGTGCACTTGAGAGAAGCCATAGCACCCTCGAGGAATATCTAAAATCCTATGCAAATGATAATCAAGATAACTGGTATAAATATCTCCCTACTGCACTGATATCCTACAATTCAACAACTCACTCTACCATAAACTTTGGTCCTCATGAACTTTTATTTGGATGCAAACCTTACCTACCAAGTTCTATCTATGACATAAACCCTACTGTCACTTATCCCGACTATATTAAAAATTTTAAACATAGATTAATTAACACAAGAAACATAGCACGCGAAAATATTCTTAGAAGTAAAGAAAGATCAAAACACTACTATAACCAGCATATTAGAGACATATCTTAAAATGTTGGAGATATGGGTATATAAAATGCAACCATAGATTGCGTAAAGCCTTGTCTCCTGTATGGAAAGGTCCTTACCAAGCCACGGCAGTTCATGATAATAACAATGTAACAGTGCAAGTACATAGGCGAAAAATCCGTTACCATTTTAACGAAATAAAACTAGCCCACGATAATTCCATTCCAGGGCCATCACGCCAGGTGCCGTCTCCGACTCAGGACTAATATCACCAATCCCAAACAGTCCAGGCCTATACTATGAAAATCTAGGCACCTTAAGGTTTTATAATAGTTTATGCAACATGGTCACTTTTACAGATTTCTCCTACATACAACCTCATATAGAAAATATTAAAAATATAATAAATACCGTTAAAACAACCTGTAATAATTATAAATCAAGTAAAGTTCAAACAGACTGCTGCTAGTTAACGTAGAAAATAATTTTATAGCTGTATCACACCTCACAAATAAAAATCGTAGTAAAAGATCTTAGTGGTTCGGTTTTGGCGGACCTATTCTCAAACAATTATTCGGATCCTTAGATGAAGATGATGCCAAAATCTTCTCTGATGCTATCAATGCCGTCCAAGACGATCAGAGACATCTATCGTCTTTAATGAAAGACAACAATCACGTAATCTCTTCCGCTATCGATACTTTTAATAATACAATTAGAAGACTAAATGATAATGAACAAATATTAAATCAAAACATGGGTAAATTAGGTAAAATTTTAGAAACCGTTTTGCAAACAACTACCAAACTAGAAGCTTCTTCTTATCTATCTTTAACCTTTAGCGCATTAGAAAGCTCTTTAATAACTTTAAATTTTAACCTCGAAGACATTATAGATGCAATTCTGTTCGCAAAACAAAACATAATTCATCCTTCTATTTTGTCCTTAGTTCAATTATATAATGAGCTAAGTTCTAACCAAAATATATATAGCTCAAAACTTCCCAGTCTCATTAAGCATAGAAAATATGCATACTCTCCTAGATATCTCATCACTTTCTAGCTTTGTTAATGAATCTAAATTAGTATTCGTCATAAGAATTCCGTTAATTAACTTACAAGAATAGAATCTCTATCATATTTATGCTCTTCCTACTCCGCATGATATAAATAATCCTCGTTCCTTTGCTATGATCAATCCAACTACTAGATTTCTTGCTATAACCGATGATAAATTAATGTACTCAACAATGGACTCTACGAGTGAGTGCAAAAGTGTAACAAAAGAATACTATCTGTGCAAACTAAGTGATGTGCATTCTACCGCAACAAATCCAATTTGTGAAGTGATAATCCTTACTAAACACATAAACAAATTACCAGAACTTTGTGATTATAAAGTAATAATTAGTGATATTGACGTTTGGCAAAAACTTAATAATAATAAGTGGTTATATGTAGTCTGATTTAACTAAACTATCTGTTAAATGTAACAATACTCTTAGTGACTACGATATTGTTGGAACAGGAATCCTCAAGCTTCCTAAAGGCTGTAAGGCTTTTCATAATCTTTTACAATTTGTTGCATCTGCAGAGTATGAGTCTAAACTATATTTACCTTCTCCAAAATTTTATATTATAGAAGATGATTGCTGTTTCAAGAAAAGGATAAGTAATACGATTCCATATTTAACTCCTATTAAATTATCTCACATCGACTTAGATTCCTTGCATTATGTCACACATAGATTAAATCAGTTCAGTGATGAAATAGAGAAAATAGAAAGTCAACCTTACCACATTAAATATGGAAACTATTTTAGCGGAATTACAACAATATTGTCTATATGTGTTTTAGCTTATATGTCATTTAATATTTATAAGAAATGTTGTAAGAGACCAAGGCGAGATACAACTCAGAATGAACCTGGGTGTAGTATAAAAATATTTAATAATTGTTATGCTAAGCCTAATACCCAAACAAATCTTCAGATTCAGAACAGAGCATTTAAAGTATCTGAAGACTCGGAAGAACCTCTCTCGAGTTTGAGGAGAAATTTACATATATATTAGAAATAGCTTGTACTAATCCATAAATAATAATTTTGTTATTTTTAAGTAATAGAAATTTTTATATGTTAATGTTTCATAGAAATAATAAATAAAAACTACTATTACTTTACAATTTTATAAAGTTTTACTATTTCTTTACCAGTTCTCAAAAGAATAAAATGTTTACCATATCTTTACCAATTCTTATAATAAAATTGTACTAGTTCTTTAGAAGTTCATTAAATGTACTATTTTTTTACTAGTTCTTATGATTGAAATAATTTTACTATATCCTTACTAGCTCTTATGATCAAAATAATTCTACTATATCTTTACAAGTTCTTAGATCGAAATTGTTTTCTACATCTTTACTAGTTCATAGAATATTTTACTATTTCTCTACAAATTCTTGAATTATTTCTTGACTAGTTGTAATATTTCACTTCTCGTGTTACTTAACAGTTTAAATATTAAAACCTGTAAATTGTTCTATTTCTCTAATAGTTAAAAAAAAATCTAGTTGTAGAATAAAACTGTATATTTTGTTAAATGTACTGTAACTTCTTGGTGTCTTAATCTACTCGCATCTTTTTTCTTATTTGGTGCTCCGTTTTTAAGGGGGGAGGTGTTACAACCCTATTCGGTAAGCACTTATTGCTAAGTCCACCAATTCATTGACATAGATTTCCAAAATGTCGATCAGCAGTAATTGCCTATAAATACCAAATCTTTTCCAAATTCACAGAGTTCTCTTGGTTATTAGCCACAGCTCTACAGCTACGGACCTGGTTTATGCCTGCCGGCTGGATTGCTTAAACTAATACCATATCGGTCCGGTAGACCTTTGAGGTCCCATATATTGAGACTCCAAGTCACTTATTATAGTGAAATAAAAAGGGTCCTAATAGTCAAAAGTGTTTTTTTTTAAAACATATAAGTGCTCGGGACTAACAGTACGCAGGTACTGTCAAATTGAGATTAATTAGGGCTAATTATGTTTTTACCGATTTTAAAAAGGAGGAGGTTCAATTCATGTAAATATTTTTTAATGTATGTTCAAGCAAACATTTTTGTTTCTATGATTTTCATGATTCTGTTTGCTATAGATTCAGTAGCGTTAGGATAGTTTATATAAATCATTAATTTTTATTGGGTACCATATACGTAACTTGAAAGTGAAAAATAAATATTTTCTAGCAAAAAATAAACCGACTTCAAGCGTAACTAAAAACAAAAATAAGTATTTTCTACAGCTCTTGAAGTAGGTGCCTAGTAAAACATAAAAACAACAAAATTGGCAAAATATATTAACTTTTATGTTTTAGCAAATAGTTAATTATAGCTTTTAATTATTCTTAAAGTCGGTTTCCATTTTTTTCTAGAATTTTTTATTATATCTTAGAGTATTCATAAAATTAAGAATTATTATTTCAAAGAGATTACCTATAGTCTATAGTTTGGTTCGTAGAAAAGTAATGTTGAAAGTGGTGACGGCTGTTTGGTACTTATTAAGTACGGGAGGGTTCAAGGAAAAATAATTGTTATTTATGATGCTTGTTCAAATCGTCCTCCTTTTATTAGTTTTAGTTTTAATTTGTATTTGATTTAATAAATTCAATAATAATTGTTTAAATTTGTTAATATTCTTTTAATTAGCGACAGTTTTCGTTCGGGTTAGATTAGTTTTTTTGTCGCGTGAGCCAGTGAGGGTAGAATATTACGGCGAGAGTCACTCGCTGCGCCCGTCGTGTACGGACATGTTCGGCAAGTTTCGTTCGTTGAATTCGCAACAAAATAGACTGATTTCGTATTTTGTGGAAACATTCGCAATCGTCGCCATCCAGTGTGTCAGTGCTGCATCCTCGTCGCGACTGCTGTGAAAACTATTCGTTTTCAACTAAAATTGTGTCCACAAAGGAAGGAGTCGGTGCTGACCATTGGACTCGAAACCCGTTCTTCGCAAGATGAGTTGACTACTCGTTGTAAGATTTGTTCTCACTGTCCAACTCACCGTTTTTCGCATAGATTCGCAGAAATACAGTCCGCATAGACGCAATCCCGACATTGAGGATTGTACATTTGGTCTTTCGAGCCGGATGTCTTCTATATGGGAGGTCGGAGTCTTGCCTCAGCTCCCTGATAGAATGGTGATCGAGCCGCGTCTAGTCAGTTGTCGAAAATGTCGCTAACTTGCTCAATTTGTCGTAAAAACTTGTCATAATTTGCGTCGTCATCGTCATAGTAAGCTCATTTTGTTATCGTATTATCTCGTAAACTAATCGATTTCAACGAAATTTATACTTTAATATAGCAAGTTTGAACCCCAAAACTTCGCATTTATCATAATACAATTTGTCAATTATTCGTAATATTTCTTATTTTAATCATACAATTTTATATAATTTCAACGTTGGCAGGCAGTTAGATGATGCAATCTTGCGTAAACCGTTCAAATTAAAAAGGTATTCAATATTGTATTAGCTTGTTCGCAATAGTAAGCCACATAAAGTCAATTTTAATTTGTCCGTATAATACTAGTCGTTCCTTAGTTCATTCACAATCGCCATCTTTGAATTGCCCCTGCGTCGGCGTTTCGCCCATCGCACACCGATCGGGTGACCGATTCACGCATGTCGCAGTCATAATATGAAAACTTTGTAACTTCGATATTTCTAATTTATAACTTGTGTATCGTTACCATACCAGATTAATTTTGATTTGATCGATGCTCAAATGTTGTAGCTCTCTAGCAATATCGAGACATCAATTTTTTGACTGTCAACACAAGGTACTGATCAAAGCGGAGAGTGGCAGCACCAGTGCAAGAACGGCAGCCGAACGATAAAAACAAGATACGAGCGTACACGCGAAAGTTCAAATGCCGTCCCACCAAAATCTCAATATTCAAAAAAGGTGCTAGCTGCAGACTCAGGTACGTACAGTGTTTATATCGTTACTGCTAGATATAGAACCTTGAGCGTCGAAAAGGATCAAATTTTACCCAGAGTGGTGTTCGATCGCTTTTGCTGGGCAATCGAATGCTACATCTTTATGGTGCCGAAACCCGGGAATCTCATTTTATATCGTTAGTTAACATAATCCAACATATTTTAGCGTTTATAGTTAATTTAAAGCAAAAATATTGTGATTATTTATATATTTTATATTACAATATTTAAAATCCTTTCTATAGTTAATGGTAGCTTCAACCATTGCATTCCTAGTTATTTCTACATCCATCGCGTCATAAACTATGTTGCAAACACATTCAATGTTCATTGATTTCCACCGTCGAATCTATAAAGAAACTGAATTAAGTTGTCCAATCAATCACCATTTACATCGGTGCACAATTTGGTTTGGTTTATTTATATAATATCTTCATCCTAAGTTAGCTTTCTTTACATCTTATTTAAGAGTATTCACTTATAACATTATTCATTATTAGTAGAAAACATCAAAAACATACTCGTCACTTTTAAACATAAGACGGTAAGTCTTGCATTTTTTATTAACACTCGTACGATCGTGTCGACCTGTGCGCATTGTTACCGACCGAATATAATATATTATAGTATACGTAGGTATTCAACTCACCGTTCGCATATCGGATACTCGTTCTTTGTGTATATTTATCATAATAAGATATAAAGAAGTGATTGATAAATAACCACTACAGTACTGTTTAGTAGAATTCAAGTTATTGTAAACAAACAATAGATTTTTTTTTGGTTACAATAAATTCGGTTTCCACTTTTTTTCCTTTTAGAGCATCGTTAATTATTTGTATTTTACCAATTCTTAAACTGTATTTTGCTTTTATTATTAATTAATACTTTTTTAAATTAAAATATCAATCATGTCGATGTTTGGTAAACATTCGACTCGCAAATTAAGCGCTTTCAAGAAATCTAAATCAAGATCTGTAGAAAAGAACTATTGCGTATAAACGTTTAACCAAGGCTTTGGAAGTCGGTATATCGACCGTTAATGATGCCACTCAACGCGATTTGTTTTTCTCTTACCACCAAGAAATTAAACAGATTGCCGCGAATTTCGAGGACGCGCATTTTACGATTCTAGAAATTCTTGATGACTCTGAAAATCAAGACAGTGAAATTCAGGAACAGTTCGATGAAATGTATTATAAGGTATTATCGATTAATCGCAACTTAACTAAATTGGAATCCAGTATTTCACGACGCTCCTTCGTCAAATATTCGCTTACCAAAATCTTGCTTCCCACCTTTAGTGGAGATATTAAAAATGGCCTGAATATTTTGATACATTTAATACGTTGATACATAACTCATCTTCTCTAACCGACACAGAAAGGTTTCTGTTATAATGTGTCATTGTCACCGTAGTGGGTGACAGTTGTAAAGTGTCAAATACCAATGTAATACATACTCTGTGACGAATAAACTCTCTGCTGCGTTGAATCTCGTACAAGGTTGTTTCATTAATATTATAATCATAATTAATCCTAAAACAGGTTATGGGCCCAGGCACATAACTTTGTTCCAGGATAAAAGATTGTTCAGAGAGTACTGCCAGATATTTAGTTTCGTAAAATAAAAGTCTTTTCGAAAATAAAAGTTAAATACGGCGCGACCGTGTGCGGCCATATTTTGTCAAGTAAGTCGGAGTGTTCGTACAAAATGAATTAGAACAAGGAAGGATAAGAAATAAAAGGCAGGAAGGTATCGTAAGCAACACGATGGATGCAAATCAATCAATTATAAAGTTGGAAGGTGCGAGAAACTGGAACATTTGGAAATTTCAAATAATGGTTATATTGCGAGGACAAAACCTCATGGGTGTCGTCGATGGTACTTTTACAAAGCCAGACAAGGCGGACGAATAAGCTTCATGGCAATTGAAGGATGCAAAGGCTCAAACACAAATAGTTACAAGAATGACTGAGGAAGTGATGCTTCACATCATCACGTGCAATACATCAGCCGAAATGTTGCACAAATTAAGCAGCGTTTATGAGCAGAAGACTGAAACAAGTATACATATTGTTCAACAAAAGTTTTTTCAATATATATATGTAAAAGACATTGAAATATCGGTATTTTTGTCTAAGATTCAAGAGTTAAGAAACCAACTTAAACAGATGGGAGAGGATATATCAGAAAAATTTGTAATAACAAAAGTATTGATGTCTCTGCCCGATGACTACAGGCATTTTATATCTGCGTGGGAGTCAGCTCCAGAAAACAAGCAAACATATGATAATCTTGTCGCTCGCTTGTTGATTGAAGAAGAAAGATTGAAAGAGAAGCAAGGTACTCCATCAACATCATCTGCATTTATTGTGAAAAGCAATGTACAGAAAAAGAAGTACACGAAATGCTTTAAATGTAATAAGCTAGGACATTATTCATCGGAATGCAGGAACAAACAGAATATTGTAAACATAAAAACAGACAAAACATGTTTTTATTGTAATAAGTCAGGTAAAGAAAGAAAAACAGAAGTACCATCGTAAGTACAAATTATATGGAAACTTATCCGACTATCATTCCTTCTCACTGTTACGCAGCAGAGCTATAGACTTAGAAAAACTTTGTTTCGATAATTATATAAAATATATAGAAGAGTCTGTGGCCTTCCGCCACATTAAAAAATGTAACCACGTGTGTCGTCTCAGCACGAACGACGAAGATGCGCGAGCGCAGCCCGCCGTGGCTGCGCCTGCGCAACCCGTGGACACCCACTTGAGTCGTTCGATCGCCAGTGCAGTGGAATGACCTTGTTGAGTGTCACGCGCGTAATGCCGTCTTACGAATTGGAACATATTATTGTCGTGCGTTTGTTATAATTTAATATTATATAATAAATTTGTAAAACTTGCTTGCTAGCTTAACATTCGGTAATAAATTTATCAACTCCTTCTATTTTTGTGAGTTATTTGGTGTTGAAAAGCTACGCCGCCGACGCCGCACCATCACATCGACGGACCCCCTACATTGGTGACCCACTGTTGGACACATAATGAGCAAGTCAAGCAGTGAATCAGGAGATAGCCACAGGTCAGTAGTGTCGGCAAACCCAAACGTAAAAAAGCGCCGAACCAGAAAAAAAAGGTGCGTTTCCACTGACCCATCCGTCACCCGATAATTAAATTTAAAAGTTCCACCGTTTTCTCCGGATGACCCGGATCTATGGTTTGCACTATTGGAAGGTCAGTTTGAGACCTTAGGAATTGTCGATGATGCCACACAATTTACTTTCGTCACCACTAATTTGGACATTTGTCACGCTAAAGCAGTGAAGGATGTTATTATCAACCCGCCACTCAGATTTAAATATGACAAAATCAAATGAGAGTTGATACGGCGGTTGACAACGTTCCACGAGAAAAAAGTGCGACAATTATTAACGCACGAGACTTTAGGAGACAGAAAGGCCTCACAATTCCTTAGGCACTTACAAGACCTAGCAGGTCCTGATGTTCCGGAAGATTTTGTGAGGTCCATCTGGAGCAGTCGTCTACCTCAAAGTATCCAGACCATTCTAGCATCTCAGCCCACGCACTCTCTAGGACAACTTGCTGAACTGGCCGACCACATTCAGGAGATTGTGGCGCCAGGAGTCATGGCTGCAACTTCATCAGATTTCCCTGTACCCAGTTCCTCGTCAGCGAATCCCGGCTCAGAAATCGCAGAATTACGAAACATGGTAGAAGTCCTGACAATCAAGGTCGACCAGCTCTCTCGGACGTCTGCAGGTAGCAGCGGCAGCGGACGACGTAGATCCTCACAGAGACGTACATCTTCCAGACCACGATCGAGATCGAACTCAAGCTATCGGAAATATCCGCTATGTTGGTATCACGCCAAGTTCGGGAATAAGGCGTATAAGTGTATTAAGCCGTGCGACTTTAATAAGACGGGAAACCCAATTGGCAGTCGCTAATGGCGACTGACGATTGCCCCACTTCTGCAAATTGCCTGTTTATCACGGATCGAGACTCGAATATGCAATATCTCATCAATACGGGTAGTGATATTTACGTGTACCCTCGTTCAGCTCTTCATGAGCCTCGTTCAAAAACGAATTATCAGTTTTGTGCGACTAATGGAACATGTAGGAGTGTCACGCGCGTAATACCGTCTTACGAATTGGAACATATTATTGTCGTGCGTTTGTTATAATTTAATATTATATAATAAATTTGTAAAACTTGCTTTCTAGCTTAACATTCGCTAATAAATTTATCAACTCCTATTTTTGTTAGT
Source organism: Dendrolimus houi (assembly GCA_039645545.1). NCBI lineage: Eukaryota > Metazoa > Arthropoda > Insecta > Lepidoptera > Lasiocampidae > Dendrolimus > Dendrolimus houi. The sequence goes on from JBBJBW010000049.1 coordinate 17,484, forward strand.
TATTTGGTGTTGAAAGGCTACGCCGCCGACGCCGCACCATCACATCAACGGACTCCTACAAGTCTATAAAAACTAACCCAAAGTTCTTTTGGTCTTACATAAAAAGTACAAGAAATACTTCTACATTACCTAATATTATTTACTACCAGGGTACGTCTGCGGATAATGGTACGAACATTAGCAACCTGTTCGCTAAGTATTTTCACTCCACTTTCTGTACAACAGATAATAATAACACCGATGTGTCGGGCGATCCCAGTTTAACCACTTGTATAAATTATATCAATTCAATTAAAGTATCGGAAAATAATATTTTTAAGCTCCTGAAATCATTAGATCTATCAAAATCCGGTGGTCTTGATCATATACTGCCTATCTTCATAGTAAAATGTGCAAGCAGCTTAACTAAACCTGTCTGTATTCTTTTTAATCGATCTTTATCTGAAGGGATTGTTCCACTAATATGGAAATCTGCTTTTGTAACACCGGTTCCTAAAAAGGGTGACGAGTCTAATGTTGAAAACTATCGCCCGATCTCAAAATTATGTCTGTTCTGTAAGGTTCTGGAATGTGTGGTCTATAATAAAGTTTACGCAGCAGTTCATAATCAACTAGGCGAAAAGTAACACGGTTTTCTTCGAAAACAATTGACTACCACCAACCTTGTGCTATGCAATGAATACATTACTAAGGGAATGAAACAAGGTGCACAAATAGACGTCATATATACCGATTATAGTAAATGTTTCGACCGCATTGATCACGGTGTGTTGCTAAAGAAACTTTCGGACGCTGGAATACATGGTGATTTGTATCGTTGGTTTTGCTCGTATATAAATAATCGCACACAGACTGTAGTTTTGCGTGGCTATACTTCTTACTATCAATATAATCAATTATATCAATATAAACAAAATTTTCTTTTCTATATATATATATACATATATTCCTTTATCCATAATTTCACAATATGATTGATATAGAAACAATTAATATTGGTTTGGATTCACTTTCAACAGCGACGCCTATATCGTGTGACATAGAAAATGTAAACAATTTTTCATTTGGCGATTTAACTTTTACACTAATTTCTCAAAATATTAGAAGTATATCTTGTAATCTTGATAGTTTTTATACTCTGATCATAAGATCTAAACTCGATTGGCAAATCATAGTGCTTACCGAATGTTGGCTCTATTCTGCCAAATTTATACCTGAAATTAAAGGTTATAATCATATTAATACTACTTGTCATCTAACCCAAAATGAAGGCGTTGTAATATATTACAAAGACGATCTTAATATTACTTACGAGGAACCACAAATTGATGGTGCTAATTGTCTTGCCTTAAAATTAAACTCGACGACCTGCATTATTGGAATATACCGTCCCCCGCACTAATCAATACTAACAATTTTGTTAATTCCTAGATGTATTTTTTAAAAAGATGTCTAATTTCAAAACATTATTATATGTGGGGATATAAACATAGATATCTCAAAAGATACTCCTGATAAGCGTTCTCACGACTACCTTAATGTTTTGGCGAGTCATTGCCTACTTCCTGGGCACCTCTCTGTTACACACGGAAAAACATGTCTTGATCATATGATTTTAAAACTAATCTTGATGCAAAATGCCTTATCATTGACTCATCGATCACGGATCATCTTGCTGTAGCAATATTTCTAAACTTTAACGCGGATTTTTATCACCATTCTAACAAAGTCTTTAAACGAATCAACTATAATGGTTTAGACACATCCATTTATAAAATTAATATTAATTCTATATTATGTTGCGATGACGTAAATACTGCAACCGATTTACTGATAAATACACTCACTGAAGCGATAAAATTCAATACAGCATTCATTAAAATGTCAAATAGAAAGCGAACCTTTAAACCCTGGATTAGCAGTGGCCTTTTAAAATGCATGAGAAACCGAGATAATTTACATAAAAAACTTACAAACGACCCTAATAACGATGTACTGAAATGTGCTTATAAGAGATATAGAAACTTTTGCAATAATTTAATTAAAAAAGCTAAAAGACAATATGACAAAGAAGAAATAGAAAAAAATAAGAATAACAAAAACAATTATGGAATATTATAACAAGCATTAGAGGAAACAAAAAAGATATTGACTACTCGTCCAACTTAATTTCGCAAGCAACGCCTTCTTCTGACATAAATTATGTAAATAATTTTTTTGCGGATGTAGGTAAAAATCTAGCTAATCAAATTCCGGTTTCCAATAATGCCACTGAAAATAATATCTCCAGCCATATGATTTCTCCCTCTAAGTCATTAGTTCTCCTGCCTACTGACGATAATGAAGTAAAGCAGCTTATTTTAGGACTAAAAGAAAAGTGCGCAGTAGGTTTAGACCAAATTTCTACTATATTAATTAAAAGATATGCCGATATACTAGCTACTCCTATAACGTATATTTGTAACCTAGCTTTTTCTACAGGGGAATTTCTAGGGCATTTAAAATGGCTCTTATTAAACCAATTTATAAAGGAGGAGATAGAAACTGTGTTAATAATTTTAGACCTATTTCGATTTTACCTACACTATCTAAGATACTGGAGCGGTTGATCAACAAACGCCTAACGAAATTTTTAGAAAATAATAATTTACTCTCCGCAAACCAATACGGCTTTCGCTCTGGTAGATCAACTAGTGATGCTGTTTTAGAACTAGTTAGTAATATAGTTACCAGTATTGATGATAAGAAAAAATGTCTCACAGTTTTCTTAGACCTTGCTAAGGCTTTTGACACAGTCTCTATCCCACACCTCATATCTAAGATAGATCGAATTGGCATTAGGGGATTGCCTTTAAAATTATTAAATAGTTATCTGAGTAATAGGACCCAGCGCGTAAAAATTGATAAATGGACAAGTGATGAGCGTGTACTTACTTTTGTTTTGTCCCTCAGGGCAGTATTCTTGGCCCAACCCTTTTTTATATCAACTCATTTATATCAACGATCTGTGCGACATGCCAATAACTAATGGAATTTTTTTTACTTTTGCGGACGATATCGCTATTTTTTTCATGGACAGTAACTGGTGTGACTTGTTTGTAGATGCTCAAACTGGTCTAAGTAAGGTCTTTAATTGGCTCAAATCTAATTTATTAACACTTAATGTCAGTAAGACAAAATACTTACCCTTTTCTCCAAAATCCAATCTATTTCCTCCACCTACTTTGTCTATTGTTGCACATTCCTGTAAAAACTCGACCTCAAATTGTAACTGCCCATTCCTTCAAAGAACTGAGACAATTAAATATCTTGGCATCATACTAGATTCTACTCTCACTTTTAAACCTCACATTAACTCTCTAATTCCTCGTTTACGTAAACTAATTTACATTTTCAAGTCCTTAAAATTCGTTGCTGACAAGAAAGTAATAAAAATGGTTTATTTTGCACTCTGCCAAAGCATCACTGAATATTGTCTTGTTTGTTGGGGGTGCAGGGAAAACCCACCTTATTGAAGTGGAGAGAGCTCAAAGGGCAATTTTAAAAGTTAGCTTAGGCCTTCCATACCGTTTTCCTACCAACGAACTGTACGAAAAATGGGGTGTTTTAACTGTCAGACAGATCTTTATATTACTTACATTGCTCAAAAAACATTCACAGTTGCGGTATGATTCACAGCTATTAAGCGACAAGCGCAGAAAAACTGCTGTCTGTAACTTAAGAACCTGTCAGACGAGTCTGGTCCAAAGATTCTTTCCCTTTCTAGGACCGTACCTTTACAATAAAGTAAATAATATTTTACAAGTATACACTCTACAGAAATACGCCTGCAAAGAAAAAATCACTAAATGGCTTAAAACCTTGAGCTATGATGAGACTGAAGATCAGCTCCACCCACTTATATAAAATACTAAAAGTATTTATGTGTATTAATTAGAAGTTTTTAAATTATTTTGCCTATACATTCACATCTACATACACCCGTACCCACACACACCCATACACATCCTAACCCACCCTCACCCACCCACACCTACACGCCAACAGACACGCACAAGCACACACGCGCGCACACACTCACATACACCCCACACACACACACACACACACACACACACAAACACATACTCTCTCACACACCCACAAACACACACATATACACTCATACATTCATCTTTAATTCTAACATTTTATTCCTGTGTCTTAACCGTGGAAGCCTAAATTTAAGTTATCTTAATCTTTTATATTTTGTAGCCATGGAGTGGAGTACTGGTGACCTGTCATACAGATTTCTTATAAATCTATTTCAGGCACCAGTCTCACACACCAGGTTTCCTAGTGAATCTGTTGTGTTGAGAAATAAATAAAGTTTTATTATTATTAAAAAAAAAAAAAAAAAATATGATCAGCATATAACTCACATTGTTAATAAGGCATCCAAAGTTTTAGGTTTTATTATTAGAAATTCAGGAAACTTCCACAGGTTAAAAACGATTAAAATTTTATATTGCTCATATGTGCAAAGCTAGTTAGAATATGCATCTCCAGCGTGGAACCCAATGTATCAACTATATGTAAAGCGTATTGAGGCAGTTCAGAAAAAAATTCTTCGATATTTAGACTATAAATCTAGCCAAAACATAAATAGTTATCTTGAACGTCGTCAACACTACCATTTCCTACCTTTGGAGTACAGGCGGAATGTAAATGATATTTGTTTTCTACTTAATATAACTAGCGGCTTTATCGACTGTCCTGAACTTCTTTGTAATGTTGGACTACGCACTCAACAATTGGGCATTAGGCAGAGACAGTTGCTGTATGTACTTTGCATCCACCAACTATAGGCAAAATTCTTTCTTTCTCCGCAGCGCCACACAATTTAAGGATCTAGCACTAAAATTAAACATTGATATCTTTGTAACTAAACCCAACACCTTTAGAAATATAATGAACAAAGAATTTTTCAAAGAAAACTAGTTTTTTCCAAACTGCTCAATATGTATTCAAATTCAATTTCTCTTTTCAATCTTTTAATTTCACTTTTTCAATTTTATAATTTTTCAATCACCATCATCAACCACACACACTGACACACACACACACACACACATCTTCATCAATTAACCTGAGCAAGTCTATATGCTAAAGCTTGTAATTAGCAATACTTTTATTTATGTTGTTAATATATATCGTTATTTGTCTGTAAACCTTACTAAAATAAATAAATTAGCTTTCTAATAGTACCTAATTTAATTCGTTCAGTTATATTAGGGTTTCACTGGCTACACTAATGGAGGTTACGGTTCATTTGGTTAAACCTAATGTAGGGCTTGAGTTAGTTATCAATAATCATAGTACTTTTGTACCGTTTGTAGAGTAGGTATATTTTTGATGGTAAAATATCAGAAATTGTTAAAGATAATAATAATTTGATCTTCGAAAATTATTTAAATAATATTAAGAGCAAATTGCTATGAGCATGAGATCAAAATGATGAATTATGTTCCGGCTATTAAAAAGTTTTATCTAGTTCCCTATGCTTATAGAGCAAAAATGGAAGAGAAATTAGCTGAAATGGTAGAAATGGGCATAATTTTGCGAGGATCTACCCCGTATAGTAGTCCTCTCACTTTTACTATAAAGCCGGATGGGTCGCTTCGTGTATTATTAGATACCAGAGAAATTAACAAATACATGGTGGCAGATGTGGAGTCGCCTCCATTACAATTAGACATATTAAATTCATTTCATGGGGTAAGATTTATTAGCATCAATGATTTAAATAATGCATATTTCAAATTCCAATTTCTGAAAGTAATAAGAAGTATACTGGTTTCACGTTTAATGGAAAGTCATATATGTATAATGTATTACCACAGGGTTTAATGACTTCTCTTGGAAGCTTTAGTAGGGCTATGGATATAATATTAGGACCGGAAGTTAGACATTTTTGTGTTAATTATTTAGACGATCTAGCTATATTAACAAATGGGACTTTAGAAGACCATTTGGACCATCTGAACATAGTTTTGGGTGAAATAAGGATATTGGGGTATTATAGTAGGGCCCTTACAGGGCCAGAGTTAAGGTGGACTGTCACTGAACATGAGTTCTGGGTAATGATTTAGTGTTTAAGGAAATTTGAGACTTACTTACGGGGTACAAGAATTATTATTAGGACAGACCATAAAGCTTTAATATTTGCCAGGACTTGGAAATTGTACAATAGTAGAATAATTAGGTGGATATTATATTTAGAGCAATTCGATTATCAGATAGAACATGTAAAGGGAAAAGACAATGTAGCAGTAGACGTGTTGTCAAGGTTTCCATCTGATGCAAAATTGTTTCAAGAAGAGAAGGTGTTTTGTCCAGAAATTCATTATATGGGAGTTTGTAAAAATACAGCGTTGATAGAGAATTTAAAAAATATATTGTCATTTCAAGCATTGGATGATGAAATTCAGGAAATTTTAAAATATATTAGAACTAATGTATGTAATAATAGTAGAATAAGAAGTATTGCTAGGCACTGTAGAATTTTTGATAATGTGTTGTATTTTGCCCGTAACTCAAGCTCTTATGTTACATTTACTAACACCTGTAGTACAGGCTTTGCCTAGGTTAGGTGTTAGTATCCACTAATTTTATTATTTATTTCTAGTTTTCCTAATTATTAATTAGATTTAACTTATTTTATTGTAATAGAACTTTATATCACCTTCTGTTATCGTTATAACAATGCTCTGGTACCTAATAAACTATTTTATTATTTATTATTTGTACCGTCCGAGTTAAAAGGCCGATAGTTTTACAAGTTCATGAGGAGATGGGTCATCAAGGCCCATACAAAATTTTAAAATATTTAAGAGATAGGTTTTATTGGATTCGTATGAATAGGGATGTTAAGAATCTATTAAGGAGTTGCCACCTTTGTCAAGTGTCAAAAGGCGACAATATCAAGTATGTCGGGGGATGTAGATCAATAATAATTAGGAATTTAAGGGATTTAGTTATGGCAGATTTATATGGCCCTTTGCCTAAAGGGAAATTTGGTGTTGCTTATATATTAGTGATTCAAGATTCGATTAATAAATTTGTAAAACTTTTGATTTATCTAAAGCTTCTTCTAGGGCAGTTGTTGCTAAACTTAAACATTTTATTAAAATTATTAAACCTAAGGTAATAATGACAAATAACGGTAGCCAGTTTAGTTTTAGGGGGTGGAAAAACACTTTAAAGGAAATGGGTATTAAGCCTATTTATACCACTGTGCGAAATCCTAGGCCAAATACAACAGAAAGGGTTCATAAGGAATTAGAGAGACTTTTTAGGACTTATTGTTATGCCAATCACAAAGGTTGGGCAACAATTCTAAGTAAGGTGGAGGAATTATATAACAACACTTATCATGAGAGCACAGGTTTTACACCAAATGAAATTCTCTATGGGATTAGTAGTAAACTGTCCTTTGACAGTTGTTTGCAGAAATACTTAAATGTAAAAGATATACCTATCTATGGTTAGGGAACAAGTTAGGAATAATTTAAGGTTAAATAGTCAAAGGAGAAAGAATAAGTTTGATGGAACTCATAAAATAATTACGTTTCAAATTGGGGATTTAGTAAAAATTAGAAGGGCTAATAGATCCGACGCTCAGAAGAATGTAACAAAAAAGTTTGAGTTGCTTTATGAGGGTCCTTATCGGATTGCAGCTGTACCTTTTCCAAATGTATATACTTTAATAAATCCAAAAGATAGGAGAGTTAAAGGAAACTATAATACGATACATTTAAATAAATACTATGTCAGTAAAAAGGAATAAGAATAACGATAGGATAATAATATTTAGAGATAAAAAAAAATTAAAAAAATGTAGTTGGGAAAGGGGAATGACTCAAACACGTCCATTAAAAAATAAAAAAATAAGGAAAAAATATAATATACATATATAATATATTGTATGATGAAAAAAACATGATAATTTCGTTAATTATTAAAATGTCATAAGTCATTTAATTTGGAAAAATAAAATAGTAAATAATGAAATAGACTTGTTTGGTGGGGAGAAAGGCGGTCATTCCTAGTTTAAGTTACTACTCATAGTTATGAACAATGACAACCTATTAAGTATGAAATGGATTAACAGTTGAAATTAAGATGGATAAGGACTTTCTTTGGGTAAATGCCAGCAGTTGTTAATTTCTAATTTTATGATCTGCTCTGAGGGGCTACATGAGATAACTAAGGGTAGATTATAACATAACTTAGCCATTCAGGAGATTCTTGTCATAAATTAGAAAGGAGAGGAAGAACCAATAGGATTAAGATTTGGATATTCATCTAAAGGAATTCAATACTGAAATAAGGGCAAAATCATTGAAGTGGATGACGAGAAATATAGAGGTGAGTTGCACTATGAACAAGTTCATTGACATTCGACTATTCACAACAATGTGATAGTTGGTAAGGTTGGATATCTAAGAGATTGATATTATGAACAAAACTTGAGTTATAGTTGCATAGAATTAGGTCAACGTACCTATGTGAGAATACTATATCATGAGATTGATGGTGCATGAGATGAGACTAATAATTGTATTGCTAAACTAGCATGAAACACGTACATATGTTTGAAAAACTATGGTTGTGTTGTCATAACTTTGACTAATATGCAAAAATAGTTGGGCTAGTTAGTTAATTATAAACTATCGGTTAAAAGAAATCTCAAATAATTACATACTCTTTCGCTTAATAATATTAATGTAGACTATTAAATTTTTTAAATGAATAATGCTAGGGTTTTGAAGATAATTGAGCTGAAAAATATTTGTTGCAATTTAAGGTCATAACTTTAGGGCAGCATATGTATATATATATATATATATATATATATATATATATATATATATATATATATATATATATATATATATATACATATATACATATTGTATAAGTTTCTTTGTACCAAACTAGATGGCGCTGTACGAAATTGAATCGCGCAAACATTTTATTTATATTAGTTGTTGTTTGGCGGACCTTGTGTTTGTAGGGTTGCTCTCGGTTCGGTATAGAATAAACATTTTGTACTGAAGCAAGCATTTTATTTGTACTCTTGTACAAATTTTGGTCCTGTACGACTCGGATCGGCTATACAGTAGACTTACGGTTTTTGTCTACGCTTCGCACCTATGAGCAGTGGTTCGGGGCGAGTCGGGGGACGGGTTCCACGTCAGGAGTGGAACAGCTCCTGATCTGGTGCTGAAGAGGAAGGTGTAAATACAGACGACGCAGGGAGCCAGCTAGGTGTCCGTGACGGCGGTATAGCGGGGGGAACCCTACAGGCAACACCTGAGATAACAGCGGGGGGACAGCCCGCAGGCAACATCCGGAGTGACGTCACAAAACGGTCAGGTGTGAGTGGACTTTTAACTGTGAGTACATTTAAATAATTGTGATTAATTTTGTGCTAATTTGGACTTTAATGATTAGATTATAATAACTTAGAATATTTCTTACTTATAAAATAGGGACTTAGAATATTTCTTGCATGTGAATCAGGGACTTAGAATAATTAGGTAAATTTGGTTCAAACGGGGAACCTATGCCCGATTTTTTCTAGGTCAACATTTTTCAAACACTTGTAAACTTTAAGCATTTTTTGGGACTTAGAAAAATTTCGCCAAAATCTGTATTGGTTTAACACTTGTAAAATTCTTGTCTCTTTTTGGTACTTGGTAAATTTTATATCGAAATGGATATTGATAAAACGGTTGCTAAATCTAAGGTTTTTTTTGTTTATAGTTACGTTGTTTGTTAGTCATAGATTAGATTTAAAATATTTAAAAATGCAGAAATACGTTAATTTACAAAGGGATGTTCAAGAGAAAATTAATCAGGCGCATGTAAACTTTAAAAGTCTTCTAAAGAGCGGTTAGTTTCAGAAGGGTATATTCAAACTAGACTTGATATTTTAGAAGATTTGTGGGCTCGATTTACAAAGGTTCATCAAGAAATAGTCAATAGTGTAGAAAGTTGGTCGGAATTTCAGTCGAGTGCTTATGTCAAAAATGAAATCTATGAGAACACTGAGGATTTATACATTAATTATAGAACGGATATCTTACGATGCAAGCCTAAGCCAACACAGCAATCAAATGGCCAGTGCACTGGGAACGGTAGTAGCGTTGGGGCAGGTTTGAAATTGCCCAAAATAACTATACCCATTTTTTCGGGCAGGTATGAAGAATGGATCAAATTTCGGGACATGTTCGTTTCGTTGGTCCATTCTAATGCAACGCTAGATGATGCGCAGCGGTTGCACTATCTTAAAGGACACCTAACCGGTGAGGCCGAGCAGTTGACAAGGCAGTTACCTATCACTGCTGCCAATTATGTGGAGTGCTGGAACCAGCTGAAGGCAAGATATGATAATAAAAATTACCTCGCTAATTCGGTTTTGAAACGCCTGATTAATGAAAAATCTGCTTGTAAAAAATCTTCAATGTTCCTCAAGGAACTAGCCGATACTACATCGGATTGTTTACATGCGCTTAAGAACATCGAAATAGACATAAGTTTAGGGGACATAATTTTAATTAATATTGTATCAAACAAACTAGACGCGGAAACGCGGAAGCAATGGGAGTTGAAGGTCGCAGACGGGAATGCGAATGAATTACCTACATTTAATCAGTTTCGAGAATTTTTGGAAAGCAGATTCCGAGCCCTGGAATTCATTGAACCTCGACCTTCAACTGTCACATTTACTAAACCACTGAGGCATAGGGTTTTACACGTTGCTAAGGTAGTTTGTGAGTTTTGTGGCAATGAACACAAATTATACACATGTAAAGAATTTATGAAGAAAAACATAGATAATAGGCGTAAGTTTATAATTGAAAGACGATTATGTTTCAATTGTTTGGGCAGCAACCACTCGGCTAAGTTCTGTCCAAGTAAGACATCTTGCAGGGTGTGCAACGGGAAACATCATTCGGTGATACATCCAAGCGGTTCGGGGGATGGCAAGTCACATTATGCATACATTGGTGCCTCGAAATCTGGGGCGGGTACGGTCAGCGCATCCGCTGGAACAACAGCGGCTTTCTCGGAATTGGTCGAAGAGGTGCCAGTGGTCTCATGTTTTGGCCAAGTATCTATGAAGAAACAGGTATTTCTGGCAACAGCTGTCGTCTGGGCAAGGTCGCATAGAGGTCAAAGACATTATATTAGGGCTTTACTAGATCAGGGCTCTCAGGCCTCTTTTGTGACAGAAGCGACGGTTCAATACTTGGGAATTAAGAAACTTCCAGTTAAGGGAATCATTTCAAGATTAGAAGGCAATAGCACTACGGTATCGAGGAACATAGTGAAATTGAACATTCAGTCGAGGATAGATAGCAATATTGTTATCACGATACAAGCTTACGTACTGAAATCAATCACCACATCGCTTCCAAACTGCAATGTGGACAAACTGGACTGGTTAGACGAGGACATGTGTTTAGCAGATCCTCAATATAATATGCCCAGCAAAATAGACATTTTGCTAGGAGCAGATATTTACGGAAGAATTATACAGAACGAAATACGGAAGGGTCCACAGGAATATCCTTTGGCTCAAGCGACATCACTAGGATGGATATTATCTCGCACATGCAACGAATCTTCCGCTTCTACATCAAGGGTAGTAGCAATGCATGTCTGCGTTGAAGATAATCAAATGCTGAAAAAATTTTGGGAAATTGAAACTGAGCCAAAGTCTGAAAACAGAATGATGACTGAAGAAGAAGCTCGGTGCGAACAATTCTTCGCAGAGACAACAAGACGGGATTCAGAGGGAAAATGTGTAGTCAGACTTCCATTCAAAACGGAGAGACCTCAATGTGTTGATGGTGACTCAAGGCAATAGATGAATACTTAGACTTGGGTTTCATGGAGAAGATTCCTGAAAAAAAAAGGGAACATTCTGTTGCTGTCTATTTACCTCATAATGCCGTTGTTAGGAACAATAAAGACCCCACGAAAGTCAGGATCGTTTATGACGCGTCCTGCAAATACAAAAATGGAGTATCCTTAAACGATACCTTAATGGTTGGACCTACCATACAACCAAAACTGAGACACTTGTTGATGCGGTGGCGACAACAGCCCATATGCTTATCAGCTGATATAGTTAAAATGTATTGTCAAGTAAAGGTAGCGGAAGAGGATATTAACTATCAGAGACTTTTGTGGCAAGATGACGGAAACTCTAAAGTGGAAGATTATAGGTTGCTAAGGGTAACGTTCGGAACAGCAGCAGCACCGTACTTGGCAGTTAAGAGCTTGCAACAGACACACATGATGGAGGTACAAATTTCACCGCAGCATCTGTAAAGCTAATAAATGATTATTATATGGATGACCTGTTAACTGGATGTAACACCGTAAGTGAAGGAGTTGAGATATATCAACAGATGAATGAGTTACTAAAAAAGGGAGGATTTGAATTACAAAAATGGATGAGTAATATAGCAAAGAATTATTGCAAACAATCAAAGAAACATCATTAAGCAAGGATGAGATTTGTGAAGAACTAAATCTAAAAACGGATGAAATAGTGAAGCTTTTGGGACTAACCTGGAATCGAAGAACAGATGAATTCCGTTGCTCTCGGGTCGGTATAGAATAAACATTTTGTACTGAAGCAAGCATTTTGGTTGTACTCTTGTACAATATATAATTATATAATATATATGTATTACATGCACTTCACTATTTATAAGAAATAGTGTTACAGCCTACAAAAATTACAACTAAGAAATTTGTAAGAACAATAGCTATTGCTCCACACTTTCTGTCAGGGGTTGTTTAAATGTACTTAAAATATTACCTTTTACATTCATTCTCTTCGCTCTCGCCGTTACATAAATAAAAGCAAGAGTTTGTTTCAAAATAATTTTATATTAATTCACTAAGTATGGCGGTAATAAACAGTATTTATGTACGCATAAGTATTTATCTGTCGTTATTAATTATATATGATTACAAGCTCGAAAAGTATTAGCTGGTTCAGCTAAGTTAAAATATTGTCGTTTAATGACAGATTGTCTCTGTGGGATATTTTGTTGATTGGTAAATTCTTGGTTGTATTAGGACAGGGACCTTTGGCTCATTACGGAAATTATATTGCTCTTTCAAATACTGTGTTTAATTAGTATTTTGTGTGTTATAAGTTCAATTTCATACTTAGATTGTTGAAATTAACAAATTTAAGATTCAAACAGCACAAAGTTCCAGAAAAATTAAATAAGAAGTCTGTCGTATATCTTAGAAGCACTAAAGACATATTTGGACTAAGGCTCTTGTGTATTACCGCTGATAGAGATCGGGTATACCCTGGCTATGTGACTATGGACAAGATTCGGGTGTTTCTAAGAAGTAGACATTTAGACACAGGATGTGTAAGACTAATTACACAAGTTATTCCCACGGGAATGTTATATAGACTCCTGGGGTCAAGCGGGCGCTCTATTCCCAATGAGGTTGAGAGGGGTTCCTCTCATTGCTCATCATCATTCATGTAGGTTAAGGCTCTCCTTGTTGGGAAGGGGAAGATCGGTGGCTTTACGCAGGTGCACGCTCTCACAAAGCGCCAGGTTTGTGTCGAATTACTGACTGCGAGGTGGACTACAGAGACAAGCATTTATTGAATATCTAGCCTGTAATTTTAAGCTATATTCGGTAATAATTCAAATTTATAAGGTTTCTTTATTTAAATCCACATATGTAATATATGTATACTTTATAATATAAAATCCATATAAATATCATAAGGAATAGTGATGGGGAATGACGTAAATGTAGAAATGTTAACGTTCAAGATTTTTTTTAAGGTTTAAGATATTTTATAAATTAACAAGGTATGTAAATAAACATTTAATGTCCAGCTATCTTTGCTTAGCAAGCTAGATATTTGAATAATACTTTGCGAGATCTGGATCCGTATAAGTAGAATTTTTAATAAGCATATGCCATTTTGACAACAGTTATCTTTTGGGTTGTTCATATTTTATTTCGGTTAACTCCATAAAAATCTGGTATCTGGGCTGTGACGATACTCAGCTAGTCAAAAAGGCATTTTTCAATATAGAAATTCAATAAACTCGATATGTGAGATAAAATGTTTATTTCAATTGAATTACGATGCGAGTTTAATCACGTTAGTTATTAATCAAATACTATTTAATAGATAGGTTTATGTTGACATATAATGAAAACATAAATATTAAAAATAAATCAAGAAAGATGACATCTAGCTTATATTGACGAGAATCCCCAATAAATCGTTGAAAGACGTGCTTCATTCTCATGTAGTTTCGATTCGTGATAATAGATGGCGCTGTAACAAAAGATTTAAAGTGAATTATTTTCATTTTGAAAATCTCAAATTCTTCCAGTAAATCGAAGATTAAAGCGTAAAACATGCATTGGAAATAATTACTGATATCTAATATACAATAAATTAATAAAATGGATTACCTGGATAACTTTAGGGAACAGGAATCACAGATTTAAAATCTATCTAATAATATCTTAAGAACGCTGTATGAAATTCCAATTAACCTCTTCTGGAACAACAGATTATATAATGCAGAACCTGCTGGTGGTGTAGGTTTTTAATTCAAACACTCCATCAAGGATACATGCGAGTTATTCACATGGCAGCCACTTCAAAATTTGTTCTGAAAGAAATTAATGGTCATATTTAGAAAACCAAATATTAACTAAGCACTATGTTAAGGAATGTTAAGTGTTTATATGTGCTAAATAACTTGTAGTTTATAGTTCTAATTAAAAATTGGGAGATATCTAAGAGACAAATGAATTGTTGACTAAAGCCGAATATGGATAAAAAAAGATAACTGTGGAAACATAAAAGGCTATTATATAGAAATAATCGAACTAGGAGTCGAACCTGATGTAAATAAATAAGGCGAGATGAATGAAGGGATGAGATTTTATAGAAATATTCTGAATAGGGTCGTATAATTAAAAATATTAGTGTGAGCGATGAAATTATATATTTTAATTTTGTATTGTAATAATGGCTTTGTGGTACAACGAGGGATGCGCGCGAAGGCACGCGTTTATAGAGCGCGGTGTGAAGCTTGCTGCGCGCGAGATGGTACGCTGCCATGTTGTTATTTCGCCTTTTGTTCTCATGTATTCATTGCGGGCGCCGTCACCCATTGTAATATTTTAAATAACGTATATAATCATAAAACCAGCACAAACTGACAGCTACAATTAGTGAAAATAAAAAGTAAGCTAGTCATGTTGACTTCGTATTTAAAATGAACATATTAATGTAACTCCTTCAATGAAGCAAAAATAAGTGTCAAAATTAAAGATATTATTTTAGATAAGCATTTTGGAAGATTAAATATCGAAATTACAGGAATAAATTGATAACAGAAATAATATATTTAAATTTATAAAAAGAGGGTAGGAAATAATTTACCTTGTTTCGATTAATCACATAATTAATGATATTTAAACAACATGTTGGAGCCAAATTGTAAATCATATATAAGTTAGAGAATTTCGATAATTAAAACATCTGAAAAGATGCAAAGGTAACATAAATTAGTAGATTATTAGAAAGCGTGTGAGATACGATTACCGGAAGTTAGGGGGCGGTGCTTGAGTTGTTGTTCAGATTTTGGTGAATATATTCGAAATTAAGAGGATTAAGGGTTATTGGGATATGTTAGGGGATTCTATTTGGGTTTCAAAAGGATTCTAAACATATATCTTATGTTAGGATAGTTAGAAAGGTTGAAAATGCAGATATTAAAATACTATCTTCTGATTGGCGGAGAGAATTGGTGTGATTTAAGAGAGAGGGGTAGAGGGGTATGGGGAAATAGTGGAAGGAAAAGGTCAAGAAAGAGGATATAACAAGGAGGTTCAAACATGAAAATGGACAGTTTATCTTAACACGAAGTGCGAGGTGGAAACTCTGCACGCCTGGACACAGAGTCCTGGAAAATGAAAAATAAGGCGAAGCGCTGCCCGTCAGTACCGCGATTTAAATCGAATATAGAGCGATTAATTTCTGCTCTCGCGTGTCGGTCTTCAGAAGCCTCCGTTGGCTAAAAATCTGTGTGGTTAGCGTATTATTCATTCTTATTGAGCATGAGGTCTCTTGGTTTTAAAATTCTAAAAATTATTAGTAAATTAAAATCAATATCAGATTAGTTTAAGCGATTTAGTCGGAGTTCAAGAAAATTTAAACACTAAAAGGGGAGTCTGATAAAATCTTTAGATTAAATAAACTGGTAAATTTTAGGGTTAATAGGTAAAATTTGTAAAGAATCGTCGTGAAATTTTAATCTAAAAATTATCAATAGTATAGTTATATAAGGTAAAATAAAAGCATTTAAATTGTTTTTCACGGGAAAATGTGGGGCCAAATTATGGGTCTTTAAAAGCTTATATTCTGTAAATCAAATGTATTAAATAGGAAGGCAAATATTACAAATAAAATTACACAAATAATTGCCAAGTAAAATGATTTAAGACTGTTAAATATTGCATCGTCTTATGAAAGAAAGAAAGAAAGAAAAACTTCATTCGAAGAAATAGCGACGTAATTACTTTCGTTATATATTATTATACACAGAGCATATTTTGAGTGTGAACAAGGTTTGCACTTAGCATATTGCTGTGCCGGAATTATATCCGACACAACGCTGATTTTCAGTGCAAACCTTCCTTTAAGCGTAAGACCAAAACGACCCAAATTTGTTAATTAAATAGTAAATAATAATTTATAAAACTAATTCTACTCATATAATATTTAATTATTAAAAATAAATAAATAAATTTGAATAAAACCAACAATAAATACGTTACTTCTAAATTAAAATTAAAATAAATAATCGTGTAACAAACTTGTATCGAATCATTTATTCGAATACAATTCGCTAGAGTGCTTGACGAGTATTACCAAATTGTGTACCACGTCACTGACATGAGGCAACAAATGACATTTTACTTCATAGCCTATAAAAAAAAATATTGAATGTGTTATTTTACTGTAAAGATGAAATGTTTAATATATTTTATTTTCATACTATACTATATACTATATATATGAATATGAATATATATATTATATATATATATAATATATATATTCATATTCATACTATATAGGCCGTGCACAAGACTGACTCGCGTTACAAGTAAGTTGTCAGACAGTGATATGTGAATACTGCATACGAGTTTCTTGTTTATTGAAAGTAAAAGTATAAATTGCAATTAACAGAACGATAAACGATATAACATCGAGAATACTCCAGCAGAACTAACATGCTATCTCTTCAGTAAAATTCAGAGCAAAATATAACAATCCGTAGAGGTGATGCTTGTGTGACCTCCTCCCCAAGCAATGACGGTGACAATGATGAAACTAAGGTTATCTCTGTTGATAAAATTCGAGAAGTAGTTGCTATGGAGATTGAAAAATTCGGTCGATCCTTGGAATCGGCAATTATGAATACATTATCAACAATTTTACAACCATTGAGAGAAGAACTATCTAATGTAAAGGAATCAATTACTTTTGTGGATAATAAATATGAAAGTTTCAGGAAGAGAATTGACTCATTGAAAACAAAAATTAAAACGGTTACTTCAACGACATCAGAATGAGAAGATCTCAAAAATCGTCTGTAAATTATGGAAAATGAGAACAATGGTCAAGGCGTTCGAACGTGGAAATAGATGGAATTCCAGAGAAGAAACACTAAAATCTTATTGATATTATAAAAGGATTAGCTGATCGTTGTCAGTTTCCCTTTAATCCTAGCACTGACCTAGCCTTTATAACGCGTATTGCACCCAGAAATAAGGACAATAAGCAAATCAAACCTATTG
The DNA here is from genome assembly GCA_039645545.1 of Dendrolimus houi. NCBI lineage: Eukaryota > Metazoa > Arthropoda > Insecta > Lepidoptera > Lasiocampidae > Dendrolimus > Dendrolimus houi. The sequence goes on from JBBJBW010000049.1 coordinate 35,421, forward strand.
TTGTACGATTTTTGGCTCGTTATAAGAAGGATGATTTTCTTAGCTTAGTTAGAACGTTAAAGTTAAAAGTGAATGATTTGGGCTTCTCAGGTACATCTCTTATTCACTTCAATGATCACTTGACTAGTTCTAACAAAATTTTACTAAAACGTACAAAAGAGGTTAGCCAAGGAAAACAATTATATGTATGTATGGGTTAAAAATTGCTCAATTATGGTTCGTCGATCAGATACTAGTCCTATAATACATATTACTGACTTCAAAGATTTAAACAAAATGAAATAAAAATATTACTCTATTATTTTTATTACTGTGCTGTGGTCGTTGCTATTGCTTATATTTTTATTAATTGGATTATTATATTTTTTGGCTATTTTATGGTAGGGTCAACCAGGAGTAAATATACTTTTGTTTATTACATTTTGAATATCTTAACTCTATTAATAACTTGGTCTCAAAATCCCAGTTTTTATTTTAGTTTTCTTATTTGTGCTAATTATATATGTTATTTCATTTTATTTATCCAATGGATTTAAAACCTATATATTTTCAAAATGTACGTGGTCTTCGTACGATATCTATCCTCCTTTGATTGACTTTAACCACAGTAATAAATTAATTAAGTCCATGCACTACTTTTTGAACTTTACTAATTTTTCACAATTTAATTTAGTCCCTAATAAAAATAACAGACAGTTGGACTTAATTTATATGTAGTAACGAATGTGTTGTTACTCGTTTTAGTAGTCCATTGGTTGTGGAGGATGCATATCATCCTGCTCTACATGTCTCTCTGTCCTTGGGAAGCCTTCACGTTCTACGTCCCTCACCTCATGTAAGAGATTTCCGGAAAGCAAATTATATTACTGTGAACCAAGAACTAGCTGAAGCTAATTGGACTGCTGTAGTTGACTGTGCTGACATCGATGTTGCTTTAAATAATTTTTATGACATATTGAATTGTGTAATTTCAAATTGTTCTCTCTAAATTGTTTTAATACTAAATATCCATTATGGTACTCTTTGGCTTTAAGGAAAATTATATCTGAAAAACTAAAATTTATGGCAGAGTAAGCGACTACCACACATTCTGTCTTTTGAGAGATCGAGAGAAGCGCGCCAAAAGAAAATGTTATGAATCATTTGTTTTGAATGCTGACAACCGCATTAAGTATCAAAACAAATATTTTTGGATGTTTGTGAAATCTAAAAAAGCTTCATCAGACTTGCCTGAAAAAATGTTTTTAGATACTGAGTCTTCTTCAAGTGGCAAAGAAATATGCACTCTATTTAATAGCTTCTTTCAGTCTGCTTTTGAAACTGAGATTCAAGCCTCTCATAATGAAAGTCTTAGTCATATTGGAGTTTCTCTTAACCTATCCGTTGTTAACTTCACCGTGGAAAAAATTTCGAAATATCTGAAGGCCTTGGATCCTGATAAGGGTAGTGGACCTGATGGTATCCCTCCATTTTTTTTATAAATCCTGTTATAAAAATCTTGCTATCTCAGTCCATCACTTTTTTACATTATCTTTAAAAGTGGGTAAAATGCCCCAAGTGTGGAAGCAATCTTATGTGACTCCTGTCTTTAAGTCCGGAAATAAACATAACATTCAAAATTACCAACCTATATCCAAATTAAATAGTTTAGCCACGTTATTTGAGAAAGTAATTTATGACGCCATATATCCTATTATTAGACCTATAATAATTGAACAACAACACGGATTTGTTAACAAACGATCGACCGAATCTATTCTTTGTGAGTTCTTACATCGCGTTGCACGAGCAATGGATAGTGGCGGTCAGATGGGTGTTATTTACACTGATTACCCTAAGGCGTTTGATAAAATTCCGCATTCTCTTCTAGTACAAAAAATAGGTTTGATTGGGATTCATGGTGATCTACTAAGGTGGATTGAATCATATTTGAGAGAACGAAGTCAAGCAGTGACCATTAAAGGTCACTGTTCCTCATTTACCCCAGTGTTCTCTGGAGTGCCACAGGGCTCTCATCTCGGACTTTTGTTATTTAATATTTTTATTAATGACATATTAAGCAGTTTCAACAATTCTCATATTTTACTTTATGCAGATGATATGAAATTTTTTAGAATAATTCAATCAAATAATGATTGTATTCTTCTCCAAAATGATTTTGATTGTCTTTGTAACTATTGTAGCAAGAATGGATTAAAACTTAATATTAATAAATGTAATATCGTGTCATTCACAAGAAAGACTAGGCCACAAGCATTTGTTTATAGTTTGGATAATATTCCCCTCAAACGAGTGAGCGAAGTGAGAGATTTGGGTGTGTATTTAGACTGTAAACTTACATTTTTCGTCCCACATTGGTCACATAACGACCAAGGCGTATCAAATGCTTGGGTTTATCCTAAGGGTTGGAAGAGACTTTAGGTTAGCTTCTACTTTAATTTTACTTTATAATTCGTATGTTAGATCTTTATTAGAATACGCGTCCAGAATTTGGAATCCACAGTATCACATTTACATTAAAAGTATCGAGTCAATACAAAATAATTTTTTAAAACACTTAAATTACAAATTAAAGCAACCAACACCTGACATTACTCCACTATCAATTCGTCGACTTGAAAGAGACCAAGTTTATCTCTACAAAATTATAAATAATTGCGTTGATTCCCCTTTTCTCATCAATAATTTACTCCTAAAGTGTCCCCTGTTTGAGCTCACGTGATAAATCCCTATTTTCAGTACCACTTATAAAAACTAACTATACAAAAAACACTCTTTTATACCGCACTTGTCAGCAATATAATGCACTATTTACTAGTATTGATCCTTTCATAGGTAACTTATATCAATTTAAAACCCAAATTAGAAAATGTTGTAATTTAGAATGATCCAATTACTTAGAATTTTTTGAATAATGACAAACTTTTTTTTCTTTTCATTCTTTCCTTTTTTATATCTCTATTTTATTAGTAATTATTGTGTCTTTTTTTCGGTTTTGTTCAATATTGACCTAACCTAACACAATGTAAATTAAATAGACATTTTATGTAATTTTCGTATAATTGTATTTTTTTTTTGTAATTAACTATTTGAGACAATTTTTTTTAATTTTTTCTATAAATTATTTTTTAGTGGAAACTTGATTGATATGTGTATTAATTTTGTGTTTTATATTTAAGAATATCAATTATTGTGTTTCCCAAACAAATGAAATAAATAAATACATAATTGTAGTGATTTCGGTGAGAACTACTAATCCACGCTACATTTGCACTTCTGTCTATGTAATTCTATTTGGATTCATATCAAGGTGAGATAGTAACTGAACTACATTGTAATTATTTAAAGGCTTATCAATGCATATGTATGATCTTCTTTTTGTAAGGTGAGAAGATGTCTTTTATAGTGGAATTTAAATGAATATATTGTTTTTAGGTCTCTAATTGGTGGACGAATATCATTCCAGCAATGAGTGGCAGCATATTTGAAACGGCCTCTGAAAGCAGCTGTCTTGTGCTTTGCTGTTATTAAAGGTTTCGTAACAGACCGCATAGTACAATGGTGTGACCTATCCCATCTCCAGTCCATCTTATTGTACAGATATTTAGGGTACTGCGAGGAAATTATACCAAACGGCACACAAGCTAAGTGTAACTTCCTCCTACCTGTCATCTTTAAGATGAGACCTAGGCTACAAGCAGTATCAACCATTTCAATTTTTTCATTTTGAATTTTGATTATGGGACTACCATTTTTTATTGTACTAACTTGTTGGCGACTACCTAGTACCTATCATAAATTTAGATTTTGTGGGATTTAATACCAGGGAGTTGGCTTCAGTCCATTGTACAAGTCTTTCTAGGTCACTATTAATATCACAAACAGCTTTGTATGTTTCACTCGGGATAAAATGTTTATAAAGTTGAATATAGTCAGCATACATATGAAACCTACAATGCTGAATGCAATTGACAACATCCGCTGTGTAAATTATAAATAATAGTGGACCTAAAATAGATTCTTGAGGAACTCCTCTTGTTAGATGTAAGGGATCTTATGCAGCAAAAGTTCCATCTGCTTTTTTAATTTCAACTTTTTGTTTCCTTTCTGTTAGATAGCTACGGAACCAAAGAACAGTTTCATTTGTAAATCCATAATATGATAGCTTGGACAAAAGTAAATTTGTGTGTTGATTGCATCAAAAGCCCGTGAGTAGTCTAGCAGAAGTACCGTACCCTGCCTTTGATCACGAGCTTCAGTAATGTTTCCTACCACATCACATAAAGCAGTTGCTGTGCCACATCTCTTCCTGAATCCAGATTGAAGATCAGGTAATATATTATTTATTTCTAAGTATTCAACAACCTGTAAGTAGACCACCTATTCCAGGACTTTGGAAAGACATGGTAATATGCTAACAGGACGCTGATCCTTGTAACTGACCGGATTATTATTTTTGGGGATTGGACGTACAACAGCCTGTCGCCATAGATAAGGAAATTTGTTTGCTGTAATAGATTTGTTTATAATATTAATTTAAGGGAAGTTGGCAGTGTTAATTTAATCATTTCGAGACTTATTCCATCTATTCCAATTGCGTTCGACTTAAGTGAATTAATAATTTTTAGTATTTTATCCTCGGAAACTGTTTGTAAAGAGAAACTTGTTTGAATATACTTCTGATTATCAAAGTGTATAAACTGCTCCCTGCTCACAGTGTTATCTCCAGGTACTTCCAGAAAAGCTTCATTCATACCATCTGGGTCATTAAAAAGAACCGGGAGTATGTTTTCTGTGTGTGATTGAAGTATATTTGTTTTAAAAATTTTCCAAAGTACTTTAGCATTGTTTATATTATTATTTATGTGTAGTGTAAAATACCCTTTCTTTTCATTATGTAGTGCCTCTGCCGATAAATGCTTAAGATCTAAATAATATTGTTTATAACTTTCTATTTTGGTTTTATTATATCTATTCTTAGCTTTATCTCTAAGTTTGAACATTAATTTTATATTATCTGTAATCCATGGAGTTGGAGGTATTCTAAATACTTTACTCTTCATTGGGGCATGCAAGTCAAATAAAGTAACAAAATAGGAGGTTAGTGTGTATACCTTAACATCTAAATCGACTTCGTCACCTATATCTTGCCAAGGTAATAATTTTAAATCATGTTTAAATAGGTCCGGTATTATGTTTTGGAAGGCCCTATATGTTACCAAACGTAGTATAGGTTTATTAAATATAGTGTGTAGATGTATCAACTATTTGTTGCAAATTAAAGTGGTTGAAAAATTCCTGAAGTCTTTTAGAGTCAAAGCTATCCTTTTCTAACAAATTTACATTGAAGTCTCCTAATATTATTATATTATTGTAAGGTGCCAGCGCAACCGCTCTCTCACTTATTCCATTACGAAACCTTTCCAAGTCGAACCACGGTGCAGTACCTATCAAGATGTTTTTACCATTTAATTTTAAAGACATCCAGAGTTGTTCGACGTCTGGATGTTTTGGATGTGTTCTCATTCTTGTATGTATTTCATTTTTAATATAAAAACCAACCCCTCCTCCTCTGCCCCCACATACAGATTGCGGACGCGGTATGTGTCTGAGTCGATATCCTGGAACAGAAGGCGCTCGACCCTCCTCTCCTGGACGCAATCAGGTCTCATTTATTGCCATCATATCGACAGAATGTTTATTCATAGCGAGTATAAACTCATCATGATTTGTCCCAAGAGATCCTGCATTTAATAATCCAAACTTTATATATTTTTTTGAAATAATTTATAGGTACTTACCGGGTTCGTTAAAGAAAATAAATAACCTACCTTCTTTAACGCGATTACAAATAAATAAAAAATGCGAGTTAATTAGGGTTCCATGAAATATAATTAAGGAAAATTAATCTAAAATAAGAAAAATATTTTAATAAAATTAGATTTAAAGACCGATTGATAAAGGTATTTAAATAAGTAGACATGAGGGGTTATTTAGGTGTAAATCGCTCAAAATTCGATGGAATTAAATTGAGAATCTCTAAGGGTTAATTGGTAAAAATTATAGAAATTTATCGTGAAATTTATTCAAGTCTTATTATTAAAATTCGAATAATGAACTTTATAAACGTATCTATTATAATTAATCCGGGAACTCAAAGGCAGAAGTAATGGGATTAAAGGTCCAAATTCTGTAATCTAATTGTATTAATTAGGAAAGGCAAATATAATCAATATAATCGCATAAGAATTTGTCGAGTAAAGTGGGTAAGTATTTTAAAGATTGTGTCATCTTATCGAGAAATCAACTTGTCCTCTTTAGAGACGATCTGAAGCCCGCCTACGTCCTGAAGCTGTGTACTGCGCGAACTCACCCTGCAGTTGGAAACCAGGAGGATGCCTTGAAAAAGGCAGTTTGCAGTAAAGATCGTTGCGGAAATATGGCACCGCACTCTATACATCAGATCACAACCGACAAATTGCTTCCGTCCGGCTGCAGACAGCTGTGACAGAGCTAGGCAAATGGTTTTGCAAATGGAGGATAGAGGTGAACCCGGAGAAAAGCGCAGCAATATTCTTTTCCCCGGTCACGCTTTGCTCCCCCAAACGCGCTTGCCTTCGCCTAAAAGCCATCTCGCTCTATGACCAACAAATCCCCTGGGCAATGTACACCAAATACCTGGATGTCACCCTAGATCAGAACTTGCGCTTCGATGAGCATCTCACTATAGTCCAAAATAGAGCGCGATTTGTGACGGGTCGTCTATCACCCATTGTTTATAATGTTTATCTTTAATTTTATTTTACGTTTTGGGTGAAAAATTAATGAATTTCGATTCAAGTTCAAAAAGGTTATAATAATTTTTTTTGACATGACATTTGACACATAACGTTCCGTTCACAAACTTTTGTATAACGTAGTAACATGGGGCCGGCCTTGGAAGCAGCAGGTTCCAACAGGATCAGCAGACATCACAACGCCTTTGGAGTCCACTGTCATCACACCGCATTTGGATTCCGTTGTCACCACAGCGTCTTTGAATTCCGTTGACATTACACCATCTTTAGAGTCCATTGACGGTATTGGTAGTGGACAAACTTTGGAGAAAGCTCTGCGAGTTAGTCCAGATAATGTGTACAGATCAGCTACTCGTGACACACCGTCCAAGCCAGGCAATATACGGATTATTCTTCCTAACTTCCATTGAAGAGGTGGCAAGTTGTCATCTTTTATAAGAGCAAGTTGGTGGAGTTTGACATCATTCTTATTGATCTTCCACTTCGTTCTAGTTTGTAGTTCTGAAACATATTCCTTTGCCCATCTTTTCCAAAAGTCTTGTCTCATTTTCTCGATTATTTCGTACCGGGGCAGGCGATGATATGGTGTATTTGTCAAATCTGCAGCGGCTGGGGCGGTCAACGGTCGGCCGATGAGAAAATGGGCAGGAGTAAGAGGTAAGAGGTCATTAGAATCCGTATATAGAGTTGAGAGAGGTCGAGAGTTAAGCATGGCCTCAATTTGTATCAAAACTGTAGAAAACTCCTCGTACGTGAAGTTAGCGCCACCTACTACACGTCTTAAGTGATGCTTACAGGATTTTATCCCGGCTTCCCATAATCCGCCAAAATGAGGAGAATAGGGGGGAATAAAACTAAATTTAATATGATTATCGGAAGTGTAGTTAAAAATATCATGACTACTTTCGCGGCGTTGCTGCTCGTCCCCGCGATTGAGGTTTGGGGTAATTTAAAAGTCGATTGTTTTAATTTAAATTTATTACCCCAAAAGCGACAACCTTACTCACGCACGGGTCGGCTCGCAGTGGCCGCCCGCCTTTCATCCTTCTCTTCGCTCAATGCATTTTGCTTACCTAGCATTCCCCCTTACACGCTTACATGTTCCCTACACTACATCCCCCAAATTTTCACAAAATTTTACAATACAATTATTTGTTACAACACATTAAAACATTAGCAAGAAAATTCAATGAAACATAGAAAAAAAGTAATTGATTGCATATCTTATTATATGTAGCTTCACTGCATACCACAACACTATGCGTAACTTGCTGCGGGTGGTTGCTGAGGTACCGTGCGCGTGTTTACCGGTCCTGGCAATGCCATCCGAATTCCTCCAGATGTATTATTATTGACTTCTTTATGGATCCATTTCCTGACGCGATGGCGACATTGACGTCATAATATCAGAGCTATAATTATAATTGCAGCCGTCCCACATGCCGCAAAACCAATATTATATTTGGTTACTTGCGACTCCACGGCGTTGTTTTGGGCTATGATCATTTCTTCCTTGCTGTAAGACTTGCCCATTGTTTCTAATTTTAAGTATTTAATTGAAGTGCTGTAATGTGCAGCGAGTAGACAAAAATGATCCAAAAATATATTTCTAAATGTTACAATAATAATATTTTTCAAGAATGTATTTACCAATAATTACAATACCTGAGCATTTTTGATCAAGGTACACCTTTGATATATTCCGCCGTGTGCAGTTCGATGTAATAAGTTATTTGATATTCAGAAAAACAAGTTGTTTACTTATAAAATCAAAGTTCATTTGTTGAAATGTAAACGTAGGGATTTAAGTTCCATGTAAGGCTGGTTACATACTATAAATTAAAAGTAACACGTGGCTTAACTATGCGACCACTCCTAGTTTTCTTTAATATTAATATTCTTATCACTAGTATTTCTTAATAGACTATCGGTACTAGGTATAATGCTAGAATGTTTGTTGGCAGCTGAATCATGTTTATCTTCAAATTTAGCCTTTGTAAAATTATTTTCATTTTGTTCATTATTTAAATATGCTGGTTTTAATCTATCTATTGAGATATTAAGCTTCCTGTTAAGTAATTGCAACATAAATGTTTTTGTATTTCGCTCTAAAACAGGGTAAGGTCCTTCGTATATCGGTGTTAATGGCTTACGAATAGCATCGTTACGGATAAAAACATGTTTACATTTATTAAGATCGTCATGTACAAATAATGTTCATGAGTCTCGCATATCGTGTGAAACGGGCTTTAAGTTACTTATAGTGTTTTTCAATTTACTTAGTAATACGTCATCGCTAATACTTGGGTTATCAGGATATTATAAAAATCTCCTGATAGCCGAAGTGTTTTCCCGTACACATATTCTGCGGAACTCACGCCATTGTCACTTCTACATGTTGCGCGTAACCCTAGTAGCACAGTTGGCAACTCCTCACACCACGATTTGTTATCTATAAGACGCGCAGTTAGTGCTGATTTCATAGACCTATGCCAGCGTTCCACAATGCCGTTGCACTGTGGGTGGTATATGGTGTAGTGCGCGACTTTTTAATACCCATATATTTCATTAACTGTGTGAATAGCAAACTTTCGAATTGACGACCTTGATCGCTCGTTATTTTAACAGGACAGCCGAATCGAGTGATCCATGTTTCATAGAAAACCTTCGCTACCGTTTCGGCTGTTATGTCTGGTATTGGAACGGCTTCAGGCCATCGAGTGGTATGGTCGATCATTGTTACGCAGTACTTATATCCATCTTGAGATGTTGGTAAAGGTCCTATAATATCAATGTGCACCTGCTGAAATCTATCAACCTCTGAAAATGGTTGTAAGTTTGAAACGGTGTGTCTATGCACTTTTGATCTTTGACATTGTATACAAGTTTTGGCCCATTGTCCTACGTCACGATTTAAGCCTGGCCAAAAAAATCGTTGCGCGACCAATTTTCGCGTTGCACGAATACCGGGATGACTGAGATTATGTACCGAATCGAAAACTAATTTTCGAAAATTTTCGGTTACATAAGGTCTACAAATATTAGTTGAATTTTCGCAATAAAGAGGTATTTTAGAATTTGGAATAAAACATTTCTTTAAACTAAAATTATTATTTGTCTCTTCTAGTAACTTATTTAACTCTATGTCCATGCTTTGAGACAGTGCTATTTCTGAGAAATCAATTGCACCTGGGCAGTGTATGGTTTCAATTCGCGATAACGCATCCGCTGCTGCATTCCTTTCGCCTTGTATGTACCTAATATCTGTTGTAAACTCACTAACAAATAATAATTGTCTAGTCCGTCTCGGTGTTTCACAATTATTTTCTAACTTATTAAATGCATATATTAAAGTTTGTGATCTGTAAATATGGTTAACTGATTTCCTTCAAAAAGATAGCGGAAATGTTTTATGGCCATATAAATTGCTAATAATTCTCTATCATATGTAGAATACTTTTGTTGAGCTTTGGTAAACTTCTTAGAAAAGTATCCCAAGGGTTGCCATAAACCGTTAACTTGCTGTTGCAATACCGCTCCTGCGCATGTATTTGACGCGTCAGTCATGAGTGCTAACGGTACTTGTGCTACAGGATGCGCTAACGAGACAGAGTTTTCCAAACTGTCTTTACACATTTGAAATGCTTGTATTGCGTCATCGTTCCACTGAATAATAGTTTTATCTTTGCGTTTAGAACCTTTTAAAAATTCGTTTAATTTTGCCTGATGTGTGGCGGCGTTGGGTATACTTTCTCTATAGAAATTCACCATGCCCAAAAATCGTCTTAGTGCTTCTATGGTTTTTGGTAACGGGTATTCTATAATTGCCCTAATTTTACTGTTAAGAGGACGAATTCCAGAAGTAGAGACTTCGTATCCCAAAAATTCAATATTAGGTTTACAAAACTCACATTTAGCGATATTTATTGTAATACCATACTTTCTAAATCTGTCAAAAACTTGACGTAAATAAATTTTGTTTTGTTCTATACTGTCCCTAGCAATGATAACGTCATCGACAAAGTTGAATAGAAAATCTAGGCCTTGTAACACATTATGGTTCATAAAACGTTGGAATGTTTGACTAGCGTTTCGAAGACCGAAGGTCATACGCGGGAATTCAAACAGACCAAAAGGTGTTATAATGGCGGTTTTTTCAATGTCCTTCTTAGCAACATAATGATAAGACTTATTTATATCTAATTTAGAAAAGACTTTCTTACCTGTCAATATGTAGGTGAAGTCGTGTAGACGAGGAACAGGGTAACGATCGGGCTTTGTGATGGCGTTGAGCCTCCGGTAGTCTCCGCACGGCCGGATGTCTCCATTTTTCTTCACGACCACATGTAACGGGCTGGACCACTCGCTTTTGGATGGACTGCAGATACCCATCTCCTGCATCATCCTAAATTCTTACTTTACCTTGTGATACCTGTGAGGAAGAAGAGGTCTAGCATGTGCGTGTACAGGTGGACCTGTAGTTTCGATATGGTGGTAAACAGTACTACTGCTATCGGTATCGGAATCATCGTTATGAAATGGAATAGGCTTGGTTATGTCTGCGTACTCAGATAACATTTCGTATAAGGGATGATTGTTGCCCCACTGTATTTACTGACGGTTCCCTATGCATGATTAAACTGCCAAGTGTTAATAACTTTGTTTGTTGATCAATTAATTTTTATGCACTTAAATCTACTAATAATCTATAATGACGTAAAAAATCTGCGCCTAGAATAGGCTGTTTTACATATGCTATAATAAATTTCCATTGAAAATGTTTTCTTAGCCTAAGATTTAATACTAAATGTTTAGTGCCGTATGTATGAATTTCAGTCCCATTTGCTGCAAATAACTTGTAATCCGTAGGTTGACTTACATTGTTATAACGCTTTTTCACGGGTATAACCGATACGTTGGCGCCGGTGTCTACCAGAAAACGCATGCTGGAGTTTACATCCGTAACACACAGGCGGTGGTTTGACGTATCGATGCAGTTATCCGCCGCTGTCTGCACCGATCCTAGTTTTCCGCATTGCGAGATTCCGAACCTCGGAGTTCCATATTCGCCGATCCATTGTTCCAGTTGCATGGTTTAATGCATTTCTTAGCTCGGTTTCGGAAGCGAAAATGGTAGAAGCATACCCAGTCTGCACTCGAAGGGTTGCGCCGTTGCGCTGACGTTTCACGTTGCCGGTTTCTAGAATTGCTCCGCACTCTTTGATAGCGAGAATATCGGTTTGGCGTTCTTCTTCTGCTTAACTCGTCGACCCTCTGGTTGAGCTTAGCAATTTCGGCTATTACTCGGTCACTACTGGAAGTGGTTCCTAATGTTTGTGTTACCTGGTGAATGGTGGCACCACTTCTCGATGTTTCCATGACGCTGTCGGCTAATTTTGCCAATTTATCCAGATGCGATATTTCGCTGATCGTTAAGATTGCTCGTACTGCTGGTGGAAGGTGTCCAGTCCACATAATACGCAGAGTTTGTTCCGGGAATTTGTCCTGTGCTAAGTCTTTCATTTTTCGCAACAGTTGTGAAGGTTTTTGATTGCCAAGGTCAATTTCACTGAGTAGTTTCTGAACTTTCCGTATTTCTGATTCTGCATCTTATATGCATTTAATAAGTTAGAAAGTAACTGAAACACCGAGACGGACTAGACAATTATTATTTGTTAGTGAGTTTACAACAGATATTAGGTACATACAAGGCGAAAGGAATGCAGCAGCGGATGCGTTATCGCGAATTGAAACCATACACTGCCCAGGTGCAATTGATTTCTCAGAAATAGCACTGTCTCAAAGCATGGACATAGAGTTAAATAAGTTACTAGAAGAGACAAATAATAATTTTAGTTTAAAGAAATGTTTTATTCCAAATTCTAAAATACCTCTTTATTGTGAAAATTCAACTAATACTTGTAGACCTTATATAACCGAAAATTTTCGAAAATTAGTTTTCGATTCGGTACATAATCTCAGTCATCCCGGTATTCGTGCAACGCGAAAATTGGTCGCGCAACGATTTTTTGGCCAGGCTTAAATCGTGACGTAGGACAATGGGCCAAAACTTGTATACAATGTCAAAGATCAAAAGTGCATAGACACACCGTTTCAAACTTACAACCATTTTCAGAGGTTGATAGATTTCAGCAGGTGCACATTGATATTATAGGACCTTTACCAACATCTCAAGATGGATATAAGTACTGCGTAACAATGATCGACCATACCACTCAATGGCCTGAAGCCGTTCCAATACGAGACATAACAGCCGAAACGGTAGCGAAGGTTTCTATGAAACATGGATCACTCGATTCGGCTGTCCTGTTAAATTAACGAGCGATCAAGGTCGTCAATTCGAAAGTTTGCTATTCACACAGTTAATGAAATATATGGGTATTAAAAAGTCGCACACTACACCATATACCACCCACAGTACAACGGCATTGTGGAACGCTGGCATAGGTATATGAAATCAGCACTATCTGCGGGTCTTATAGATAACAAATCGTGGTGCGACGAATTGCCAACTGTACTACTAGGGTTACGCGCAGCATGTACAAGTGACAATGGCGTGAGTTCCGCAGAATATGTGTACGGGAAAGCACTTCGGCTACCAGGAGATTTTTATAATATCCCTGATAACCCAAGTATTAGCGATGACGTATTACTAAGTAAATTGAAAAACACTATAAGTAACTTAAAGCCCGTTTCACACGATATGCGAGACTCACGAACAGTATTTGTACATGATGATCTTAATAAATGTAAACATGTTTTTATCCGTAACGATGCTATTCGTAAGCCATTAACACCGATATACGAAGGACCTTACCCTGTTTTAGAGCGAAATACAAAAACATTTATGTTGCAATTACCTAACAGGAAGCTTAATATCTCAATAGATAGATTAAAACCAGCATATTTAATTAATGAATAAAATGAGAATAATATTGCAAAGGCTAAATTTGAAGATAAACATGATTCAGCTGCCAACAAACATTCTATCATTATACCTAGTACCGATAGTCTATTAAGAAATACTAGTGATAAGAATATTAATATTAAGAAAACTAGGAGTGGTCGCATAGTTAAGCCACGTGTTACTTTTAATTTATAGTATGTAACCAGCCTTACATGGAACTTAAATCCCTACGTTTACATTTCAACAAATGAACTTTGATTTTAAAAAGTAAACAACTTGTTTTTCTGAATATCAAATAACTTATTACATCGAACTGCACGCGGCGGAATATATCAAAGGTGTACCTTGATCAAAAATGCTCAGGTATTGTAATTATTGGTAAATACATTCTTGCAAAATATTATTATTGTAACATTTAGAAATACTTTTTTTCTATCTATGTGTCATTGAATTTTATTGCTAATGTTTTAATGTGTTGTAACAAATAATTGTGTTGTTAATTTTGGGAAAATTTGGGGGATGTAGTGTAGGGAACATGTAAGCGTGTAAGGAGGAATACTAGGTAAGCAAAATGCATCGTGCGAGGAGAAGGATGAAAGGCGGGCGGCCTCTGCGAGCCGACCCGTGCGTGAGTAAGGTTGTCGCTTTTAGGGTAATAAATTTAAGTTAAAACTATCGAATTTTAAATTACCCCAAACCTCAATCGCGGGGACGAGTACGCACCGCCGCTAAACAGTCAATAATCTTTCTTTAAGTGATGCATATGGTTTTTCTTGTGACGGTTGAAGAAGTAGATCTGTTATCTGCTGTATGCTTTCTTTGTTCAATTTAGTTACGACCAAATTGTATTTGTTCCCTTCACTCAACTTTTGGTTGGCCACTATAGCGTCGAATTGTGTAAACCATAAACGTGGTTGGTCAGTCCAGAAGTCTGGAATTCGTGAAGATACTGTAATCTGAGCTAAATTGCTGTATTCAGCTATTTCCTGTTTGGTGCTGGTCGTTGCCGGCACTTGCGTCGTTGGCGGTTGTTCCCAGCTCATTTTCTATTAGGTAATAATGTCACTATAAATGCTCACCAAAAAAAATGTTCACTTTTTACGCGTATTTTTTTCAGAGGTCGCCAGTTTCGCGGCGTTGCTGCTCGTCCCCGCGATTGAGGTTTGGGGTAATTTAAAAGTCGATAGTTTTAACTTAAATTTATTACCCCAAAAGCGACAACTTTACTCACGCACGGGTCGGCTCGCAGTGGCCGCCCGCCTTTCATCCTTCTCCTCGCACGATGCATTTTGCTTACCTAGCATTCCTCCTTACACGCTTACATGTCCCCTACACTATAAATTTTAAAATATGAAGCTAATTCTTTTTCAGCGCCCACAAAGTTCTTTCCACTGTCGGAAATTATCTCTATCGGTTTACCACGACGAGATATGAATCGTTTTAACGCAAGCAAATAAGTAACTGATGAAAGACTAGTGACTATTTCCAAATGCACTGCCCGAGTAGTGAAACAAACGAATAAACAAATATATCCCTTTATAAGAGAAGCTCCCCTGCCTTGACGATTCAATATGATTACTGGTCCGGCGTAGTCTGCTCCGCAACGCATAAACGGAAAACCAGGTTCTAGCCTTTTGGCGGGGAGATTTCCCATAATTGGTGAAGAAGTCTTTCCTATCATACCCATACACGTAACGCATTCTCTGGGAATCTTATTTGCTAAATCACGGCCTCCGATTGGCAATTTCTTGGGCCTTCCCCTTCGACCGGGACCTGGCGGAGGCGGCATGGCTAGGCATTTGTTCCCCACATAGTTAGCCGGTCTCCGTGAAACGTGGCCGTACCAGCGTAAGCGACACTCTTGCAGTTTGTCTGCTATATCACAGACATGAAGACTGCCACGGATGCGGGAGTTCCTGACCCGGTCTTTACGCGTCACTCCACACATCCATCGCAGCATATTCATCTCCGTGACATGCAGTTCTTGCGTGTGTCGCTCAAGTACAGGCCACGATTACCTGCCATACAAAAGGACAGGTCTAATGATGGATTTATAGACCTGTCCTTTTAATTTAACCGGCATTTTGGGGTCACAAATGACACCTGTCACCTCACACCACTTGGCTCAAGCTGCTGTGATACGGGCCTTGACGTCGTGGTCGATATCCCCGGATGCACTAAGTACAGATCCCAAGTACTTAAACTGATCCGTACGCTCGACCGTATCTTCGCCTATGCGTACGGATGTGGGATCTGTAGTATTGCAGGCCAAGTACTCAGTCTTCGCCACATTTAGCTTCAGACCACCGTTCTCTAGCGACCTCCTCCACGCATTTACACGTCGCACCAGGTGCCCTCTGTCCGAATCTGCCAGCGCGATATCGTCAGCATACATGAGCAACCATGGAGGTTGCTCATGCGCATCTCTGATGCTGTAAGACACTTCGTCTAATATCACGCTGAACAGAAACGGGCTAAGGATAGATCCCTGGTGCACTCCTACGGTTATGGGGAAGGGTGTGATGTCGCCAACAGCGGTCCGAACTATGGAATCGGAATCACGGTACATGTCCCGAATAATGTCAATATACGTTTCTGGCACCCGTTTGGACTTCAGTGCCCACCAGATCATCACGCGAGGAACACAGTCGAAGGCCTTCTGCAGATCCAAAAACAGGAAATGCAGAGGCGTATTCTTCGTCCTGTATTTCTCCATGATGATCCTTAGGGCAAAAACAGGGTCCATGGTACCATACCCGGGGCGAAACCCATATTGACATCCCGAGACAGTGCACTCCTGTCGGATCCGAGAGTCGATTATGCGCTCAACGAGCTTCATGGTGTGGAACATTACCTTTATTCCGCGGTAGTTTTCGCACTCCTGCACTGACCTTTGAAGACTGGGGTGATAACACTGTAACAACCCCCCCTATAAAATTAGGTAAAACAGAGATTGGCTGATCTCTCCCTCTATATATTTATAAACAATATACATATAAGAGCAAAGAGTATATGGATACTCTAAAATTTTTCCGCCCTTAGAATTGTAATTATAAAGAAATCTATTAGAGAATTTCTTTTTCGTTTGATTGGCTGTGATAATATGTCTAGTGATAGGTATCCTACGTTGTGTATATAAATATTGTAATAACTCAGTTCTATGGAAATTTGTCCAAACAAGGAAATCATTTAAAAGTTCAGAAGTTGAAATATCATACCCAGTACTAATGACGGATTGTGATTAACTATTAGATTTACCGAACTACTTGCCTATTTTAGTTACCTATAACGAAACTAGGGTGAACGGAATAATCTACTTCCGAATACCTTCCTAAACCTATAAATATAATACGTTATTAATAAGAATTTGATTGAGTAGATTTTAATATTAGAATAATATGTGTATATAATATGTATGTAGAGATGCGTATCTATGTATTTTGTAATACATAAAGTGTAGTGTATGTAAATATGTAAGTATTTATGTAAGTATGTATATATGTAGTTATGTAATATGCATGTATAATATGGTGGGTAATTTTACTTATGATATTAAGAAACGAAGTAAAAGTATGATTTATACAAATTTGATATAGGTATTATATAGACGTTTGTATGATTTTAGTGGTTATGAACTAAGAGTTTAGTGAGTATATAAATAGAATATAAAATTATGGAGATTGGGAAGGATTTAATTAATGAAGATTTAATAAAAAGGTATAATAAACACAAAATTCCTTCCACCCGGGTCAAGAAGTGATCCCTCACAATCACTTTTTATTATATCTTCTGGATAAGAAAGGAACTAGTCGATGAACCAATCCCAAAAATATATCCTTTAAATATTATGTGAGTCATTTAGACCGATAATCCAGTTCGGTTAATGTGTGTGTGTAAGGCCAGAATTGGGTTTTGAGAGTGCCGAAGCAACTCACAAAAATACATAGCGTCCTTTCGGTACTTAGTATCGTAATACTGCCCTATGAGGCTATCTAGAATAAATAGGCTGTCTTTCTGTAAATAGAATTTAGACGCCGTGTAATTAGTAATATAGCACTCAGGTGGGAAGCACTTACTAGTCACGCATGTATTGATTTGAGATATAGGCCACGAAGACGAGCGTTTTACCAAACATTTCATATCAGCATTTAAATGACTAACAATAATTTATTGAAAGTGCCAATACGCAACTTTCAAAAATACATTGTGAACATGTCAGACGGTTCGAATATTACGAACGTGCACTGCGAGTTACTATGCCTAGGCCAACTATCTATTAAAGAATCATCGACCATAGTTAGACAAGTAAGCTGTATCAGCGCTCAAGCAGATACACCGCTGACGAACACAAGTATTATATAATTTAGTTACAATATAAAATATTGGCTCATTCCCCAGTATGAGGATAGGAAGGGTATAATATGATACCTTTGGCATAACCTTACCTTTTAAGTGTTTTACTTTAGGACAAATAACTATCAATTGAAACAGTCATTTGAATCAGAGTTAATCCCACCGATAATCAACACAGGAAGGCAGGTATTCAATGCCGAACTGAATTTAACAGTTCATTGGTGAGTCATTTTTACCTCAACACAGTCCAAGTCAAACTAGACCAGACAACAAGAGCCGTTTACTTAAGCAGACAAGACAGTTAGAGCACTGATTCAAGGCACTTCCGGGTAACAAACCATTCCGCCGCATTTGTCTAATCGACGTTTGCGAACGACCTATGTGTAAACCACAAACTGTCGAATGAGAATGTCACGATAATAAATATCGTACCCCAGTAGTCAAGAATCATGTACTATAGCTACGATGTACAATTCTCAAGAACTAATCGAGCTATCTGTCCATTTTACCAAGCACTGTATTTATAAGGTAGAAATGACTAAACAAGAAATTGTAAGTCAAGAATAGAATAAATATGTATAGGGCTTTTAACCCTGACCCAATTTAAACTGGCATGGATTTACCACAAACGAAAACACATTACCTCGCTGAAACTTATTATAAATGATAAGTTACAGCTACTTTACCTTTACATATACATGTATATAATATCTCGTATAGAGCAAAAGATATCAGTGTAAAGTACAAGGATTATAACGTGAACTTCATTTATATAATCGTTGATATAATAAATATTAAAAATTTATATAATGTTTAGTGTTATAAAATGATGTATTAAACGACTTCAATTAAGCGTTAATCCCAGTTGTATTAGCAATCTTTGTCTTAAAGCCAGGGGACTCGCTATCAGAATAAGTATTATATAAACGCTACTATAATTTTTATGATATCAAATGATTTCGACAGGAAACAAAGACCAGTAACTCCGTATTTATCGTTTTATTAATGACGCCCCTTAGACTTATTTAAAGTAAGAGAACCAATATAATAAACGTAGAGTTTGAATTCAACCTTAAAGATATAGTTCGGTCAAAGATGTTAGAAATACGTATATCAGATCATAGTGTTTTGAATAAATAGTCAACGTTATTTATAACATTACGATGTACAACTATCATATAATGAATTAGTAATAATTTTGAATAATATATTCATTCATATAGCTTAAACGTAGGATTGCTCAGCTTAAATAAATCATTATAGAATATATTTTAATACATCTAATAAAGAGATCCTCGGCTATTTTGAATTAGTATAAAATTACGTACATTACTCCACCTGAAATTCAATTGAAAAATCCTGCTTATACATAACTCCGTAGATCCCAGACGAACTCTATTCAACCACCTATATAAAAGCAAACAACTATTAGCAATATGACTAACATGCTAGTCCTCGTCATTAAACGGGGACTCTATTACTCACGTAACCGCTACTATTATTTCAGGATTTTGATGACTGGAATGCGCCTAACTGGAACCACTTTTAATCTATCGATCTCCGCACAGATCGGACTAACAATACGGACTACTCATTTCTAAAACTTTGACGCCTATATAATTTTATTATAGAGAATGATTTATCACGAGATTATTAATTAATTTGTCGAATTGAATCAAAACTGCTACTAATCTAGTGCTAGTTAAGAATTAAATAATGAATTAAATGAACCCCAAAATCTTTAAATCACGTAATCATATGATTTTATGTGAAAGTTAAAATCAACCGACAAATGTAACAATGAAACTCTAACAGTATACATTACTACTACTTTTGTTCTAAAACCCCGCTAGTATATTTTACCAATTAAAGACGTCTGTTCTCATTTAATTCCGCCCCCTTTTTGTCTACGCTTGAATTAGAAATTCAAAAATCAAACTAAAACTAAAGGATATTAATTATTAACAGAATCTATATTTAACTATTACTATTTAAATAATAAATAACAACACTACAACTTCGTTCGCGTAGCTCAACGGCGTACCCGGAGCTATATTTCGACCGCGTGATCCAATAATAATAACCCGATGGATCTCAGACTTGACAGCGAGGCTTCGACCTCTGAACGACGGACTACACAACTGTCAAATCTTCAAGTAAAACTCGCGAACTCACGCTTCGAAAGACTGTGTAGAATTCCTCACGAGAGTCCCTGTGTAAGTCTGTCTGAAAATCTGTCAGAGTTACCCCAAAAGTCTGTGTAAAAGTCTATACAGGAACCTTCGTGAATCCTCGTTGAAAGTCCCCCTTTTCGATCTACTTCGCGATTTCCTCCGATTCGATTAATCCCCCTTTTTCGACTGTGTCGCAGACTTTTATTCTCAAAAATCCTGCCACCACCACTTCCAATAAAGGGGTGTTCTTTCATTATTTGGACCGCCCCCTTCAGCGATCCTGATTGTTTAAGCGTTATTTGTAAATTAGACCTATTTGGCCTTAGTTTAAGAGTGTTAGTTATTTAATTAAATATGATTGAGAAATTATCGATCAATCGATCTATACTGCATATGCAAATATGTGTCTTAACTGTGTTACTATAAGATTCAGATCAACTAACACTCAATAATGATCAATTGCTTAGAACCAGTAGATTCCTATCGTCATTTCTTTACGCCCTGACTATGCTTTAAAGTATGTACAATTGTAAATTAAAGTTCAATCGAATCATACTCATTATTAGTTACGGTTTTAAACTTTAATATTTCTTACTTGTTTTCTTTAAAGTACAAAAGTTTTTATTACATAAGTACATGTTTAGTAAATTATAGTTCAAAATAAAATTCATAAGCATGGTGGATCCGTTACAACACTCAGTCTCCATTGGCTGGGAATGTTTCCGGTGAAGAGTATGCGGTTAAAAGGTTTGTTAAAATGCCCACACCTCGAGGACCCATCGCCTTCCAGGTTTCAATGGGGACTCCATCGGCTCCGACAGCTTTCCGATTCCTTATGCGGCGAAGAGCCCTATGGACTTCTTCAGGCGTTATCGGTGGCACTAGTCCTTGATTCGGAGGGAGATTCGGTGGCTGTACCTCTTTGTGCTACTTATTCAGCAGCTCGTGGAAGTACGAGCGCCATCTCTCCTTCACCGCGAGGTCCTCGCATAACAGGTTGCCGCCAGGATCTTTAACACAGCGGCACTTGGAAATGTCCTGTGCCGCTTTAATCCTGGAACGTACCAACTTATAAATGAGCTTCTGCCCCTCAGACGATTCCAACTTATCGTACAACGATCGAAAGTGGTCTCGTCTGGCTCTGGCTACAGCTCTTTTAGTGGCACGTTTTGCGGCCCTGTATGTGTCGCGATCTTCAGGAGATCTGGATGCTTGCACTTTTTGAAGAGGGTTTTCTTCACCCTAACCTCCCTCTGGACTGTGTCCTTCCACCACCAAGTCTCCTTATCACACTTGCACCCACCCTTAGACACACCCAGCACTGCCTTTGCCGCTTTAGTAATGGCTGCCTGGATCTTGTCCCAGTGGCTCTGGACTAAATCGCTATCAGCTCCGACACACATCTCGACGGATGCTGAAGCGAACTCCTTGGATTTGCCTTCATCAAGCAGCCACCATCTAATTTGGCGTCGACAGTGCTCAACTGGTTTGTCTTTGGGTTTTACGCAGACGTCCATGACAAGGAGACGGTGTTGTGCCGTGAGACTCTCTCCGGGTATGACCTTGCAGTTGGCTACTTGGCCGATGTGGTGTCTCCTGGTGAGTAGGTTGTCGATCTGGGTAGCATGCCTCCCGCTCTTGTAGGTGATTTCTTTTTGAAATACGTGTTCACGATGGTAAAATCGGCAGCCTCACACATTCGGAAGATGTCCTCCCCTTCTGCGTTGCGGCTTCCGTATCCGAAGCCACCGTGAACACGCTGAAATTCCTCCCACTTCTCACCTACATGACCGTTCAGATCACCACCGAGAACAACCCCCTGTGATAACGGGATGCCATGCAGTACATCACCGATTTGATCCCAAAACCTCATTCTGTCAGTGTCGCTACACCCAGCCTGTGGCGCGTAGGCACTTATCAAATGGGTCACAACCCCTCGATAAGAACCGACACGACCATAAGCCGGTCGTTGAAGCGTTTCACCTCCAGAATGTTATTTTGGAACTCCTCGGAGAGCACTACAGCAACCCCGTTTTCCCCACCAGGAGCACCCATGTAAATCAGCTTGTAGCCATTCCCAATGAACCGGGATCTGCAGCCTTTCCACGGAGTCTCCTGCAAGAACGCCACAGCCACCCTCCGCCTGGAAGTACTTCGGCCAACTCCCTTGCACGTCCGGTCAGCGTACCAATATTCCACGTCGCGAAGCGAGGTTTCGTGTTCTGAGGGTGGACTCGCGTCGTTAGCCGTGCCCGCCCTTCACACGGTAGCCCTTGCCTACTTGTCGCAGGTGTAGGGCGATGTGCCTGCGCGTCGTTTTGCGGTGACGCCCTAGCCCTACCCAGCGTTCTTATAAGTCTGTCCATAAACGATTCGGCGAATTGTGGTTTTAAGTGTAGCGGCTGCCGCCCGACCTACACAACCCGTATATGAAAACCAGGAAGGGATAGTAGTATGTGAGAAGGAGTAAAGATGAAGGATACTAGGATGAGGAGAAGGGGGGACACCACTGTCACGGAGCAAAGGGAAAGTAACAGTGGCCGCGTGGAGGACCTCGGGGGCTTGCGTACCCGTGTACACTATAAAATGCCGGACAGGCATTTTACAGGAGGCACCCCCTGAGGAAAAAGTATGTCGCAATAACAACCTTGACTTGTGTTCCGGCATTAGTGACTAGGTTCCAGTCTCCCTTCAGAGAGCAGCAGCGCATTTGTAGCACCTTTGGTGTTGCAAATGTCCATAGGCGATGGTAACCGCTTTCCATCAAGTGGGCCGTCTGCCTGTCTGCTGAACTCCTGTGATAAAAAAAAAATATATATTTGTGTATTTTAGTTGGATTATTGCCTATCCCCACAATATTACAAGATGCATTCATAGCATGCACATTCAATATCCTAACAAGCTTATCCTGAACTAATGAGGCCTGACTACCACTGTCAAGTAACGCTTTTACATATATTTGTTCTCCAAATTTATTAATGAACTTCACTTTAATCGTTGGTAACAAAACATTAACATGTAAATTATTTTTACAATGCAAACGAACTGGGGTGACTTCTGAGATTTCACATGAACCTATGCCTGACGTCTGCTCATGCAAGAGACTATTATGTCTTTGCTTACAATGTTTACATTTAAAATTGAATTTACATTTATTTTTATGTGGATAGACACCTATTGCACAAATTTTTATTTTTCACAAATTAAAAACGGTCCCCTATCATTGGTGTTTGAAACTTAGGACATAAATGTAAGGGATGATAATTCTTATCGCAATAGCTCCATGAGGGTAATTTTGATATATTTTAACTAGCAATGTTTGATACCTTATATTGAAAAGATTTCATTTTGGTACCCTCATTAGACATACCTGTTTGAATGGGACTGTCTTCTAAAAATGTCAAGAATTCATCCATCAGGGTTCACTCTATCTATATGATAAGCTCGGCACGTGTACGTGTCTACCGTACAGTAGGTATTAAAATTAATAACATATCCCATTGTATAATGGGTTGATTTAAGTTTTTAAGTGCATATAAATGATGCTGCACATACGACATAAAAGCTCTGATGGAGCTGGTAGTGCCCTTTTGCGTTTGAGGAATATCTAAAATAAAACTGATATGATTTGAAATCAATCGAGTCAATTTTCGTACCGCCTTTTAAATAGCTTTAAGGCCTCTGGATAGGATTCATTAACTAATGGTAAATTAATTATTACTGCTACAGCATCACCACTGAGGTATTTTCGTAAGTAGAACAGGTTTTTATGCTGGATAAAGAGCCATTATTGTCAATTAAGGCACATAACAGGTCGAAGAATGGTTTATACTGGGTAAAATTGTTCCCATCAAATGTTGGTATGTCTATATTAGGTAATTTGAAATTAACAATATTGTATTTCTCCTGTTCAGCATATCTACGAAGTACTTGGTTCAATTTCGTTATCGTTTGGAAGTATTGACTTTCAACTTCCTCTACCTCCTCTTTGCCCGTGGCATCCAAAGTGATAATCTCGATATTTAGCTCCTCGTATTCCTTATAGGTGGCTACCAATCTGTCCCGGCGCGCCTTTAGCATATCAATGCTGGCTTCAACCAAGGATATAGCGTATTGTACAAACGATTGCATACGTGTTATTACGCCCTTCAGCGTGCCACGTTTGTTACGCAATTTGGTTAATTTTGTTCCATATTTTATGATACGTACACAGGCACTAAATAAACACTTATTTTTATGCACTTACTGCAAACACAGTGGTATTTCAACGGTGGAGGCGCGTGAAACCCAATGTTGACGCCCACGCCGCTGCCATGATCTCGGTTTCGATACTCCAAACCACGCCAAGCGCCGCCCGGTGATATTTATATCTAAAAACTATGATAATGGGCTGGTAATTATTTTAATACTTGCTAGTAGGACCACAAATATTGTGGGGCAATAGGCAAGTAGTATAAGGCTGAGATGATTCTATTTGACTTTGATGGAAAAAATATGAGCAAGTTTAAAATTTTGGAGGTCTTCAGGTAGAAATGAAATAATGTTGTGTGTTTGAATTGCAATTCAGGAATG
Source organism: Dendrolimus houi (assembly GCA_039645545.1). Taxonomy (NCBI): domain Eukaryota; kingdom Metazoa; phylum Arthropoda; class Insecta; order Lepidoptera; family Lasiocampidae; genus Dendrolimus; species Dendrolimus houi. Next base: position 60,245 of record JBBJBW010000049.1, read on the forward strand.
CGTATATTTTTTTTATTGGACTTGACTTTATGTTAATGGTCTGAAGACCTCACAACTTTACCGGGGTTTTCGGGGCGAGCGCCTTCGCTTAGCGAGCCCGAGGAGCAACTTGCTTTAAAACTTATAACGCACGGAGTATGGCTACCAGTAAAAGAACTGAGACCGACGACTTTGAAGATGCTGCGTCTGTAAGTCATTCCGTAGACCGTGTTTCTGTACGCTTGCCGCCATTTTGGGCTAAAGACCCAGAAGTCTGGTTCGTTCAAGCTGAAGCGCAATTTTCAATATCGGGAATTCGAGAAGATACTACAAAATTTTACCACATAGTTACGTTAAAGAAATTAAAGACATCATTAAAAATCCACCTGCAACGGGTAAATACGAAAAATTAAAAGAGGAATTAATAAAACTTCTGTCTATTTCTCGTCAACACCAAATTACCCAGTTGCTTTCCCATGAGGAATTGGGAGACAGGAAGCCGTCGCAATTTTAAGACAACTTATAACATTAGCGGCAGACGGTGTCTCTGACGAATTTTTGCGCAGTATGTGGGCCAGCCGATTACTACCACACGTGCAGACCATAATTGTCTCACAAACCTCGACTTCTTTGAAAGACCTTGCTGACCTGGCCGATAAAATTTGCGAAGTGGCCACACTACCTTCGCAGCAAATAGCAACGGCAGGTATGTCTAATAACAATTTTGACGTTTTGTTAAGACGTATCGACGACTTGATAACTACCCGCATACAATCAGAGATAAAGCAACAGGTTGCATAACTGACTTCAAATACGCGGGGACGTCGTCCAAACCGTTATAGGGGCCGATTTTATTTCTCATTATGGCTTATTAGTCGATTGTAAAACGGTCGACTTCATGACACTCTCACCAACTTATTTTCTCCCGGAACGCTAGGCTTGAGTTATCAGGCTAGTGTTAAGGCTATTTCAGGCAATACTGAATTTCATGTATTATTGACAAAATATCCAGATTTAACTAGACCTTCTGGTGTTTTACGTGTTGTCTAACATTCCACAGTTCACTACATAAATACTACACCTGATCCTCCAGTATTTTGCAGACCACGCCGACTTGCTCCAGATCGACTCAAATTAGCCGAGCAATAGTTTGAAGACATGGTTCGAGAAGGAACAACATGCCCTTCCGATTCACCCTGGGCATCAGCGTTGCACCTGGCTCCAAAGAAGAACGATTGGAGACCCTGCAGTGATTATCGAGCACTTAACGCGCGCACTATACCTGACAGGTACCCCATACCACATATTCAGGACTGTGCTCATCGTCTTGCAGGATGTAGTGTTTTCTCCAAAATTGATCTGGTGAAAGCTTTTTCCCAAATTCCAGTTCACCAGGACGACATATCTAAGACAGCCATAATAACGCCGTTTGGTTTATATGAGTTTCCTTTTATGTCGTTCGGAGTTAGGAACGCTGCCCAAACGTTCCAAAAGTTTTTAGACGAGGTGTTGAGAGGCCTAAACTGCTGCTATTCATATATAGATGATATTTTAGTTCACTCTTCTAGCAAAACTCAGCACCTCGAGGACCTGGAACGAGTTTTTAAACGCTTTCAAGAATACGGGCTTCAAATTAATGAAAGTAAAAGCGAGTTTGGCAAAAGTAAGCTTGATTTCCTCGGTTTTCACATATCTCAATATAGTACGCGTCATTTGAACGACAAGGTCAAAGCCATTCAGGAGTTCGAACCTCCGAAGACTGTAAATGGACTCCGCAGATTTCTGGCGATGTTGAATTTTTATAGACGCTTTATACCAAATGCTGCTACTGACCAACGAGATGTTATCTGGTCCAAAAATTAAAGGCTCTCATCCACTCACCTGGACACTTACACTCCTTGAAGCTTACAATAAATGTAAAGATAGTATTGCTAAGCATACTCTTTTAGCACATCCTGTAGCAAATGCACCGCTTGCCCTCGTGACTGATGCATCAAACTTAGCCTTGGGCGCGGTATTACAACAGCTAATGGATATGGTATGGCAACCACTAGCTTTCTTTTTAAAGAAATTAAATAAGGCTCAACAGTTATATAGCGCTTCCGATCGAGAACTGCTTGCCATTTACGAAAGCGTCAAACATTTCCGATATAATAATAAGATCGAAGGGAGACATTTTGTGATTTACACCGATCATAAGCCAATCACTTTCTCTTTCCACCATAATAGGCAGAAATTTACACCAAGGCAGTTCAATCATTTAGATTTTGTGTCTCAGTTTACCACGGACATTAGACACATTTCAGCGAAATACAATATTACTGCCGACACTTTATCCCGTGTTGAAGCCGTGTCATCACCGTTGGACTTACAACGGTTAGCATTTGCCCAGAAACACGATGAAGAACTACAAGATCTCCTTTTAAATCGTTCGTCATCTTGAAGCTAGAGCAAACGCTTATACCAGGTACTGACATTTTGATATTTTGTGATGTCACTCTAGGAAAACCTCGCCTTTTCGTAGTCAAGGAGTTGCGACAACACATCTTCGATTCCGTTCATTCAATGAGCCACCTGGAGCGAGAGCTACAATTAAAATGGTAACTGACAGATTTGTTTGGCCCTCAGATCGCAAAGATTGACGCTGGTGGGTGAAAACATCCCCCAGGGGGTGCCCCCCGCGGTCCTCGCCCCCTCCAACCGTGGTTGGCACACGGGAAGCGTCCCCGGGGCCCCAGCGGCCACTGTCACATTCCCCCCTTCTTTCCGTGACAGTGGTGTCCCACCTACGTTCCTATACTTAAAAGGCTCCCGTGTGTCCCTCCTTCACAACTACCCACCCCTTCCATGTTTGACGGGCCACTCGCACCTCTCCGTCCAGCGGAGAGGCCTCTAGCGATGTGGCGGCGACGGGTCCGGTGGCCGGGCATTTGGCCAATCCCTGGAGCGGCGACGGAGTGGGCCTAAGGGCGGTCCGCCCCTTGTAGTGATCTGCCACCGTCGCGCGATGTAAGGTGTGGTGACGGTGGCTTTTGTCCGACCGCACCAGCACTGCGGAGGAGTTTTTGTTCGAAGGACGACGCTGGGTGAGGGTTTCGTTCCGTTTGCCCTTTCGGCGGATCGATTCCCCCACCCACCCGAAGCTCTGGTTGGCATGCTTACGGGCTGCGTGGTCGGGGGGTAACCCGGCAGTAAGCGCCCGGTGGGCGGCGTGCGGGGTGCTCTGTCTTCAGTCATCTCGCGCGCCGCCTACTGTATTAGTTAGGTTTAGTCTATAAGTCATTCAGATGTTGCTGCAAGGCGAAATCAACTTATGAGTTCAACATGGATAAAGCGACAAACGAAGAGAAACTACCCCAGGTGGGTCGTGCTTCCGTATCACGTGAGGTCGAGTCCCACTCCGATGACGTTACCTTTGCTAAGGACAGAAACTCCCCGTCGTATTCTAGGGGGGGAGTTGCTTCTCGCTCCTGGACATTGTCCAGAGAAAGGCCGCCCGTAGTGGGCGGTGAAATTTCATTTACGCGCAGTAGCAGCAGAATGAGTGGCCGCACTTCTGCTGCAAGTGGCGCCATAAGCGGCAACCTGAGCGGGGCCTTGAGTGGAGCTTTCGCAGAGTCGTCCAACAGTAACCTCTCGATGTTCTCCATTCGGTCCCGCTCACGGTCTAAATCCAGATCGCTTTCGCGATCTCTGACGCGCTCACGCTCCGGATCAGGACCCGGCATACGCACAGAGCCGGAAGCCAGGCCCCCAAACCCGTCGAGCTGGGGCCTAATGAAGAAGCGGAGGAGGCCTGCACCATATTGGGGCCCCCAAAAAGTTTCGCTGGTCTCCAGTGATGAGGAGACAGTGGCGTCGAAAACCTCCCGCAAGGTGTCTCTACCCTCCGCGGGAATTATGGAAGAGGCCGCTAGTTTGGCACGGGCCAGGGAGACCGTTGCTCAGACTGGCCACCGGGATCTTGAACAAGACCACGAGGAGAGCACCGTCGAGCTGATTAGAGTTGCTGAAGACGCGCGTGTCGCTCGACGGGCCCCGGAACTCCTTGGCCGTTCGAATCCCGGACCGGATGAGGTGGGGTCAGGACGTCTCAAGCCGTCGAAACAGACGTGAAGAACGCCCTGGGTGTCATTCGACACGTCGCGAAGGTGCCTAGAGGTCTGAAAGGCACCTTCGTTAAATCCCTCAATGACTCGGTGGCGATCATCAGTGGCATCAGCATTCGAGGTACTTCGAAGCCGCACCGAGTCAGAGGAAGTTCGACGGTTTGAGGCGGCCAATCGACGCCTCGAAGCCGAAGTGAAGGCTATGAGAGCGGAAATGGCCAGCCTCAGGGCTGAAATCACCCGAGCCCGTCCCACTCTCGTGCCCCAGCCGAGGACACGACACCTGCCACCCCCACCGCCCCCACCCCCGCCGTCATTGACTGCTACGGGAGGGCGGTTCAAAGATGAGGAGGAGCTTTTACGCCATCTGACCCTATCATTAGGAGCCATGATGGACGCCAAGCTCGCCGCCTTAAATGACCGTCTCCTCCCGGAGACACAAATCCGTCCGCCGCTGGCGGTAGACACCGGCGCGCGAACGCACAGCCGCCTCCGGCATTAGGGAGAAGAGACACTGGCCGCCCTCCCAAGGATTTCCCCCCGTTGCCCACCCCAACACGGAGGAGAGGTAGCGGACAGACACATCCGGCGGGGCCGAAAACCCCTCAAACTCCAAGAGAAGCCGAAGTCGGAGCAGCAATCCCAGGGCCGTCCCAAAGGCTCGAAGAAGGTTGGTCGGTGATGGCTCGCAAGCCTAAAAAGAAGAAGCCACCGACCCAACCTGGAACAGAAAGAACTCCCCAGCTCAAGGCGAGGCCAAGGCCGCCGACGCCCCAAGCTAAAAAGGTTCCGCGTATGCGGGTGCCCAACACAACCGCGGTGATACTCACCTTGTTACCCGCGGCCGTAGAGAAGGGCACCAGCTACGCGGACGTAATGGAGAAGGCGAAAGCCAACATCAAGCTCGATGACCTTGGCATCGCCGGGGTGAAGCTGAAGACCGCGCGGACGGGGGCTCGTATGCTCCTCCTCCCCGGGAAGGATAGCGGGGAGAAGGCTGATGCCCTCGCCGCGCGTCTCCGGACCGTACTGCCGGAAGAAGAAATAAAGGTGTCCAGGCCCGAGAGGTGTCTCAATGTGCGCATCTCGGGTCTGGACGACTTCAAAACTGTCGACGAGGTCGTGGCCGCCGTCGCCCGGGTCACGGACGTTGCAGCTGGGCGTATCAACTCCAGCGCCATACGTCTGGGCCCGGACAGGCTTGGATACGCCACCCTGGCCTGCCCAGTGGCGGCGGTCATCAAGCTGAAGGACCGACGAAGAGTAATGGTGGGGTGGGCCTCGGCGGACGTCAAAGTTCTGCCGCGCCGGTCAGAGAGGTGCTGGCACTGCCTTGTGGCAGGACACGTGGCCTGCACCTGCTCCTCCCCTGTAGACCGCAGCAAAGACTGCTACCGTTGCGGTCAACCTGGTCACCCTGCCGCCACATGCCAAAACACACCGCACTGTAGCATTTGCAGCGCGGCGGGTCGAGCGGCGGGGCATTGGATGTGCAGGGGAGCGCCGGTCACGCGTAAAGGTGCGGGCCCCCCCCATCACCACCACCACCACAACCAAGAAGAAGGACACCGACAAGTTGCAGCAGTCAACCAAAAAAGGCCGAAAGAAGAAAAGAATAAACAAAAAGAGCGGTCCCACTGCTGCGGCAAACAACACTGCTTTGCCGCTGCCATCAGCACCACCGCCGTTGCCGCAGCGCCCCCCTAAAAGGAATCCGCTGTCGCCGCCGTCGCCGTTGTTAGAGTCCGGGACCACTAAGATGGAGGAATAAAAGTAAGTTTCTCCAATGGCTATCCTAGTGGTCCAAGGCAATTTGAACCACTGCGCCACTGCACAAGACTTACTGGTTCAGAGCATGGCGCAGTGGGGCATTCAGTTGGCTGGTCACCGAGCCATATTACGTCCCCTCCCGCTCCGACTGGGCGGGGGACCTGGGTGGCTCGGTGGCCATCATAATCCGGACCGCCGCCGCATGCCCTTCCCTAGCCAATCTAGTAAGGGGATGAGGTTATGTGGCGGCTACGATCGGGGAGATGGTGGTCCTTGGGGCTACTTCTCCCCAAACAGAAGGCTCGCCGATTTCGAGGATGGATCGAGGAAGTGGGCACAGTGGTGGCCCGCAACCGGCCTCGCCCCGTGCTCGTGCTCGGGGACTTCAATGCAAAATCCGTGGCTTGGGGCTCCCCGAGTACGTGCCCGCGTGGCGAGGCATTGGAAGAATGGGCCATCGAAAAGGGTCTCGTAGTTCTCAACCGGGGTTTAGTACACACGTGTGTGCGTCAGCAGGGCAGCTCAATAGTAGACGTCACATTTGCCAGCCTAGAACTGGCACGCCGTGTGCGTCGTCACGGGGATGGAGACGGTCTCCGACCACCGTTATATACGGTTCAGCGTCTCCGCCCGAAATCCGGACCCGCCGTCCCGAGAGTCCCCGGTGGGTGACTGCCGGCGCTGGGCATTGCAAAAGTTGAATCGGGAGGCGTTCAGAGAGACCCTGATCGTCGCCACCTGGGCATCAGGGCCCGAAGTGAACCCTCCCGATGTAAATGTAGATCAGGAGGCAGAAAACCTACGGTCACTCGTCACTGGCGTCTGTGACGCGGCGATGCCGAGGAGGGTCGATTTCAGCCCTTCCGAAAGTGTACTAGTGGAACCCCGTACTCGAGGGGCTAAAGCGCGCGTGCAATAGCGCGCGCCGCCAGTACACCCGACACAGAAGACGGCGTCGCCGCGCAGTGGACGCAGCGACCGTAAAGGCTCAGCTGTACGAGGGGTACCGAAGCGCCAGGAAGACACTGCGGATTGAAAACCGTAACGCAAAGAACGTTGCCTGGGGGGAGCTCTTGGATAGTTGAAGCCAAGACCCCTGGGGGCGCCCTTTCAAAATGGCACGTAACAAACTCCGTGCCTGGGCGCCCCCGCTAACCGAGTCTCTCCCCAGGGACGTCACACATGACGTAGTTGGCGCTCTGTTCCCTTCACGGGCTGAGCACATGCCTCCTGCTATGGCACCGCCAGAAGCGGAGCGCAGTGCGGAAAGAGACCCTGTGCCCACCGTGGACCGGGTAGAGCTAGGGGTGGCCGTGCTACGGCTAAAGGCCAAGAACGCCGCCCCCGGCCTTGACGGCATACCAGGGCGTGCGTGGGTTTTGTCCTACGACGCCCTAGAGCCCCGACTGATGAGGCTTGTCAGCGCATGCCTAGAGTAGGGCCAGTTTCCACAACGGTGGAAGACTGGAAAGTTGGTCCTGCTGCGGAAGGAGGGGCGCTCTGCGGACTCCCCGTCCGCCTACCGGCCCATTGTGTTGCTGGACGAGGTCGGAAAGCTTTTCGAGTGTATCATCGTCGACCGCCTCGTCCAGCACCTTTCGACGACCGGGCCGGATCTGGCGGACAACCAGTTTGGTTTCTACACAGGGCGCTCCACGATTAACGCCATCATGCGCTTGAGAAGCCTAGCGGAGGACGCAGTCTCTCGGGGCGAGGTTCTGTTGGCGGTGTCCTTAGACATCGCCAACGCTTTCTACTCCTTGCCCTGGGCATGCATCATGGAGGCACTCCGTTACTTCGGGGTGCCGACCTACCTCCGCCGTATAGTCGGGGCATATTTAAGTAGTAGAGCCGTCATCTACCCGGTCTACGAGGGTTGGGATCGGCGAGCCATGGTGTGCGGTGTTCCACAGGGGTCGGTTCTAGGGCCCCTCCTGTGGAACATCGCATACGATTGGACCCTGGGGTGTCGGGTCCTCCCGGGCGTCAGCGTTGTATGTTATGCTGATGACATGCTAGTCACCGCGCGCGGGAGGACTCATCGGCAGGCGTGCCTTCTAGGTACGGCTGGGGTGTCTACAATCGTAGGCAGGATCTGGCGTCTTGGTCTGGAGGTGACGTTACAGAAGACCGAGGCCGTGATGTTTCACGGTCCTCGTAATCGTCCACCTCCGGACAGTAGTATCACAGTAGGAGGCATCCGCATCGGCATCGGTGGAACCATGAAATACCTGGGATTGGTCCTCGATAGCCGATGGGATTTTTCGGCACATTTTCGGCAGCTGCTCCCCAGACTCAAGGGGGCAGCCGGTGCACTGTCGCGCCTGCTCCCCAACGTCGGGTGGCCCAACGCCACGTGCCGGAAACTCTTCGAAGGCATCGTACGTTCGATGGCCCTTTACGGGGCCCAGTCTGGTCGGACCGCCTGATGGCCAAAAATGCGGCGCTGTTGCGTCATGCGCAACGCATACTGGCCGTCAGGGCAATAAGAGGATACCGTACGGTGTCCTTCGAAGTGGCCTCGCTACTCGCCGGATCCCCCCCATGGGACCTGGAAGCCAGGGTCCTAGCGTCACTGTACGCGTGGCGCAAAGAGGCCTTGGTCAGGGGCTTCAGACCCCCGCCTCGCGAGACAGAGGCGTGCCGGTCGGAGCTCCGCCAGGTAGCCGCGGGGGTATGGGAAGATCGCCTAAGACGCCCCAGCGCGGGCCCCGCCACGATTGAGGCGGTGAGGCCCGTCCTGCACGAATGGCTCAGACAAAGTCAGGGCACCCTGACACAGGTCCTCACCGGGCATGGTTGCTTCGGGAGGTACCTGTGTCGCCTCGGCCGCTAGGCCTCGTCAGGATGCCACCACTGTGACATGGGCAACGAGGACACGGCGCTGCACACACTCCAGGAGTGTCCAGCCTGGACAGAGCAGCACCGGGAGCTCGACGCCCATATCGGATCTGACACCTCGCTCCCGGCCATGGTACGCACCATGGTCGGGAGCTCCACCGGATGGGACGCCGTCTCCTCCTTCTGCGAGCAAGTCATGTTTGCGAAGGAGGAGGCGGAGCGGGAGCGTGAGCGTGCTTCCCTACTCCGCTCCCGCCAAAGGAGGACGCGTCGACGCCGGAGGTCGGATGGTGACCTTTGGCCGCCGTAAGTGGGCGGCGCGGGTGGGGCCCCTTGGGGTATAGGGGTTCTCACTTACCCGCACATACCGTCGAGATGAGAGCGCGAGTGATCCGCGCGCGCTCATCTCTCTTCCCGTGGGGCGCGTTACAGACCGCCTCACGCTTGGAAAAGACCTAGTCGTGGCCAGGGGCGTAGTCCCCTGGCATTGGAACAGGCCTAGTGAGCGAGGCTCACGCCTGCCAGGGCACGTGGAGTTGGCAATCCCGCAGTCCCGTAGCCCTGGCATAAGGCGCAGGACGGAACACCCAGGGGTTTTAGTGGGTATCCCTAACTGGGGAGTGGCAATAGCGTGGCACCGGTTCTGACCGGGCACGCTAGTGCCACCCCCGATCTGGCGAATCCCACACTCTCACATCGGGTCGCGAACATCCCCCCAGGCTTCTGTGCCTGTCGCGGCTTAGTCCTCAAACGGATTTCCCCTGGCCAAAAAAAAAAAAATGGTGTGTGCAAACATGCCAATCTTGTCAAAAGTCAAAGATTCAGAGACATACGTCTTCACCCATAGGCAATTTCCAATTACCTAAGTCACGGTTCAGTCATATGCACATTGATTTAATAGGTCTGTTACCGCCTTCGTATGATTTTAGATACTGTTTTACAGCAGTTGATAGATACAGTCGCTGGCCAGAAGCATAACCTTTACGCGATATTTCGGCAGAGACAGTGGCAAAGGCTTTCTATGAGATATGGATAGCACGCTTTGGCTGTCCTGAAACAATCACCACAGATCAGGAAGACAATTTACCTCTAACCTGTTTAAAGCACTTTCAGATCTCTGCGGAATACTGCTTCGATATACAACTGCATATCATCCAGCAGCAAATGGGACGGTAGAGAAGTTCCACCGCACTCTAAAAGCAGCGATCATGGCACACAACGAGCAGAGATGGACAGATATCCTTTCCGTCATTCTAGTCGGTATTAGAACAGCTTGGAAGGAAGACTTGCAATGTTCCGTCGCAGAGATGGTTTATGGTGAGCCATTGCGGATTCCCGGTGAGTTCTTTTGCTCAACTGTAGTATCTTTTAAAGAAAATTAAACACCCGTTATGATATAACTCGTACATTAGACTGGCGCAGCCAGTGACACAAACAAGAATGTACCGAACTACCCTCTATTCTTTGTACTTAATTAATACACACAACATCCCTCCACCGTAGGTCTAAAAATACTTTTATAGTTAACTTTTTTTCTCTGTCTCTTCAATATTGTTGAAGCCTCCTTATGAGGTGTATTAGTGGTTTTACCAGTAGAATTCACAGGTAGGGCCTCATCTAAATGAAGAGGCGATTCATCTCCACGATTTAAGCTTGGTCCACCAGCCAACTCCATCTCTTCGGTTTGTGGTTGACACATGGCGGGTGAAATGGTTTTGGTTGGAGATATGTTCATGCGAACCGGTGAACTAATGTGTAGGTCTTCATCATTCAGCTCACAGGAGCCAGAACCATCGGCAGATGGTAAGATAAAAGCTGGAACAACCATTTCAGAGAACTGGGTGGATGTCAGGCTATCAGCAGAACTAACATAATCCTTTCCCCACTGAATTTAAGGAGTTGGTTGGCGTGTCTTTTCACTGTTTGGTTTGAATTTAAAAGTTTTATAACAAATATTGACCGTCCTAGTTTTTAATAATTTCTCCACGAGACCAAGAGTATTTGTTTTGAAAGTAAATTATGACTAATACGCTTTCACCTATATTGAAATTTACTTTGCGTTTTCCACCATATTGATCACTCTGTGAGGACTGTTTGACTTTAATGATTTTGTCGAGTTGTGTGTCAGATGGTTCAAGGATGTTAGGCTTTAATAGATCTAATCTACATCTTAGATTGTGACCGAATAAAATCTCAGCGGGAGATCGGTTTGTAGTGGCATGTTTAGAATTTCTATATTGTAGCAGAAATTCATGTAATTTTATATTTAAATCACGTAAACTCGACCCTGAAGATAAAAGTGATTTAATTGCTTTTTTAATTATTTTAACATAACTTTCAGCTTGCCCATTGCTTGATGGGTTGTAAGCTGGAGAGGTAAGATGTGTTATACGCATTACGCGAGCAAAATTGTGTAAATTCGTTAGACACAAAGGAGGTGCCGTTATCCGAGCAAATTGTATTAAATAGCCCAAACCTAGCCATAACTTCACATAGCTTTTCAATTACTACGCGAGAACTATAGCCCTTAGAAACGTCAAAACATTCCACCCACTTAGAGTAAGCGTCAACTATTATTAAGTATGTCTTTCCGTTAAATGGACCTAGGAAATCCGAGTGAACGCGGTGCCATGCATTAGCCGGATAAGGCCAGGGCGTCAGTGGCGCCCGGGGCGGACTACTACGTAACGAATGACAAACTATGCACGCCCCTACATATTTTTCGATTTCAGCCGACATTCCGGGCCACCAAAATCTAAGGCGTGTTTCTTTCTTCATTTTGGTAATGCCTAAATGTCCCCTATGTAATTCTGCAAATATTTTATATCTTAGAGATTCAGGAATTATTAACCTATAACCTCGCATAACGCAGTTATTTTCAATAGCCAACTCGAACCTATTATGGTAAAACTTTTTTATTAAATTAGTTTTCAATTTATTTGGCCATCCGTTTAATATATAACGTTTGACGGTCGCTAAAATGTTGTCAGTTAAGGAGGCTTGCCCTACCTCAGATATGGATAAAAATTGTTCTCCTTCATAAACAAAGTTTAGATAGGTTGATTTGTCAACAAGCGATGACTCATTATGGGTCGTGTTGCCCGCCTGCCCGGCTGCCGAGGCGTCGCTCGCGGCGCGACTGAGATAATCAGCGCAGTTACGGGCACTGCTAACATAATTCGATCTTATAATTGTAAGCTGATAAAAAGATCGCGTAGCATTGTAAGCGATTTGCTGTCACTTCAGGAATACCCTTATCAGGGTTAAAAATTGAAATTAGTGGCTTATGGTCTGTTTTTAAAATGAAGGTATAACCCGACTGTACTGTACGATATTGGTGGAATTTTCTAACGCCAAAAATGATGGCTGTAGCCTCTTTTTGAATTTGGCTATACCGACTCTCCGCGGCACTGAGAGAACGAGACGCGTAACAAACCGATTTCTCGATATTGTTTTCAATTTGAGATAGGATAGCACCTAGGCCATGAGGTGAACCATCTACCGTTAAAATTAATTCCGATTTTGGGTTAAAGTGCGCTAAAGTGTTGTCAGATGCTAACTGTTTTTTTATTATGGACATAGCTTTGTCATGATCCTTTGTCCACGACCAAGGAACATTTTTCTGTAGTAATTATGTAGCGGACTTAAAATAGACGATGCGTTGAAAATAAAATTACGATAGTAATTAACAAGGCCCAAAAAAGATTTTAATTCTGAAGTATTTGACGGGGGGCGACATTGCAAAATCGCCTTTACTTTATTTGGACATTTATGGATGCCGTTCCTATCTATAATAAAACCTAGATATGAAACAGATTCCTGAAAAAAACTACATTTATCTTTTTATAGGGTTAGTCCTGCATTTTCTAATCTAGAAAATACTTCTTGTAATCTCAAAAGCATCTGATCTCTATTTACACCGCATATTAATATATCATCCTGAAACAGTAACGTACCTTCTAGTCCTGCTAGGATAGACTCCATGGTTCTTTGAAAAATAGCTGACGCGCTAGTCAGCCTAAAAACTAATCTAGTAAATTTGAATAAGCCCTTGTGAGTGTTGATGCAAGTAAGCGTTTGGCACTCTTTTTTCAGTTTAAGCTGATTGTAAGCTTGAGATAAGTCTAACTTACTGTAGTAGCGGCCACCATGAAGTTTTGAGAATAATTCTTCATACCTAGGCAGTGGATATTTATCAACAAGCAGCTGCTTATTAATAATAACAGAAAAATCAGCACACAGCCGAATGGAGCCATCCCGTTTCAACACTGGCACGGTAGGGCTTGCATAGTCTGAATATTTGACCGGCACCAAAATTCCTCAGTCCACCAAACGTTTTAGTTCTTTTTCAACATTATCACGTAAAGCAAAAGGCAAAGATCTAGCTTTAAAAAAAATGGTTTTGAACCTGGCTTTAAAGATAAGTTAACTTCTAAATGTTTTAAAAAACCTAATGAATCCGAAAATAAATTAGGATATTTATTCATAACATTTTCTAAAAAATTATCACAATTATACATTGAACATATTTGTAAATTAAAACTAGAAAGAAAATCTCTCCCCAAAAGGGGTGGCCCTCCGTTGCGAACAACATAAACTTTAATATCAATCGACTGATTTTTATACGTAAATGACAAACTTAGAGAACCTATAATATCCAGTTTATCTTCATTATAGCTATGTAAAATTACGTTGCTAGGCATAAGAGGTACATCAGAAAAATAATTTTCATACAACTGCTCAGAGATAACAGTCACAGGCGAGCCGGTGTCCAATTCAAAAGTTAGTTTAAAATTATTTACCAAAACAGATTCTCGCATGGGCTCCCCGCGATAAGTTCTAATATTACAACAAAGACCATCGTCCTCCCCATCGACACAGCACTCAACAAAATATTGTCTGCCTACTATTTTAGGACACACACGTTTAAGATGGCCTTTAATACCGCACTTTTTACACTTATACTGTGAAAAACGACACTGGGATTCCTTGTGCCCTATATATCCACATGCCGCACATGAATCGTCCGTCATCTTGAGATCGCTGGAAGATCGCCCCACCAGCCGAAGAGCCGCGCTGCTGCGCGCGGCTAGAAACGCGCCGACAGGCCGCGCTGATGCGTGCGGCTTCTGCTCGCAGATGTAGACGCTGCCTGTCGCGCAATCGCCACCTTATTTACTTGAAGCGGGCCACTTTCCTTTTGTTGCAATGACTCCCTAGCGCCTAATCGAGCGCTCTGTATACCCTCAGCTATGTCCAGAGCTGTAATAAGGGTTAACTCAGACAACTCTTTTGTGAACAAAGTGTCTTTTTCTGTTCCAGGGTGCATTCCAATTACAAAACGGTCACGTAGCTGCTCTTCTAGGTGAGTTGCGACGAACCCGCAGTGGGTAGCCAATCCTCGCACACGGGCTGCCCATTCTGACAAACTTTCACTGTGCTGCATGGAATTATAAAATTTCGTCCTCTCTGCAAACGTGCACTTCCTGGTCTTAAAATGTCCATCAAATAACTCGTCCACTTCTTCGTAACTTAAAAAGCCACTTGACGAGGTAGTGCTAAATCACGCACTAATTTATAGCTCGACTCCGCTAAATTGCTTAACAAAATAGCGCGACGCTTGCAACCGGCTTTAACTTCGTCCTTAGTAATGTCGTTTGCTAAGAACCACTGTTCTAGTCTGTCCTTATATATACACCAATCTTGTACTTGATGGTTGAACGTATTTAATGTACCAACTGTAACTTTTGCCATTTTACGTTAATATAAATATGCTCGTGATAAAATTTATCCTCGTCGCCAACTGTAGTATCTTTTAAAGAAAATGAAACACCCGTTATGATATAACTCGTATATTAGACTGGCGCAGCCAGTGACACCATACAAGAATGTACCGAACTACCCTCTATTCTTTGTACTTAATTAATACACACAACATCAACTAATAACAACACATTACGACCACCAGATTTTGTATCACAACTCAGGACATACATGTCACATCTAAGACCACAAGCTGCTTCCAAACATGGTACAACGTTCACGTTCATACATTAGGATTTAAATTCTAGTAGCCACGTATTTATTCGTTTATTGAAGTGAAGTTTGTGAAGTCCAACTTTAGATGGACTTCGTGCAGCTTTAGAACCACCTTACTTAGGACCTTATCATTTTGTCAACAGAACTGACAAGACTATCACTGTAGAATTAAGTAGATGACCAGTGACAGTCTCCATTGATCGAGTGAAACCCGCTTATATTGAATCAGATGTCAACCAGTACTCATCTGAAACAAACACTCATGACCCTTGTCCTACCAAAACAACAAGATCTGGTCGAGTGACTAGATTCCCTAATTACTTTTTGGCAGGTTTTCCAACCTCGAAGGGGGGTGGTGTGGCGGACCACCACTAAGCCAGTGGGAGCGCGCAGTAAAGGCGACGTCGGTGAGGTGAGCCGCGGGACGTGTGGCGCACCGGTTCTCGCCGCGACCACTCTCTCGACTCACTGTATGGTGATACCGGCAAAACAAAACTTGTGTCTACCTACTGTCGTTTGATAATATCCGTGATATGTAAAATATATGATTGTAAATCTAAAACCAGCCTTTTGAGTTATATATCAGTTATATATCAGTTACACGAGAGTTACTACAGGTGGTTCACGGCGGCCTACGCTATCTTACTGCCGTTTCGCAACGTGTTATGGCTGAGAGGAAGAAACGGCGAAAGAAACTTCCCAGCAACACGCCTAGTCTATCCTATGGGGGGACTATGTCTCCTGGCGTCCCTCGCGGGGTTGTGGAGAGATCGTGATTGGCGGCGTCTGAGACACCGCCGTCTGCGTCTGTCTGTCGGTGCCTGTCAGCCTGCCGTCCTAACCGCGGGCGGGATGATCCGGGCAGCCGTTTTGTAATAAAATCGACCCTGTCCATGAGGACGTTACGCGGTCGTCGCATGAGAGTCTTTCGTCGAGGCTTATAATCGGAAGCGGACACGACGAGTGCATTTCGATGGTGCGGCGCGAGATCGAAATACTTACGCGAGAACGACATACTGTAGTTTTTGGTGGAGGTGAGCTCCAGATCGCGGTGGAGGTCGACGTTACGCATATAGAGGGGAGCACCGACGACTCTACGCATGAATTTATTCTATACGATTTGCAGTTTCTTTAAAACTTGGCAGGCTTGGCATGGCCGAATACCACACTCGCGTATGTCATGATCGGGCGGATGCATGTTTTATATAGAGTAAGCTTGTGTCTGAGGGACATTTTGCTTCGTTTATCTATCATGGGTGTTACTACGTTATACAAAAGTTTGTGAACGGAACGTTATGTGTCAAATGTCATGTCAAAAAAAAAAATATTATAACCTTTTTGAACTTGTTTCGAAATTCATTCATTTTCTCCCAAAACGTAAAATAAAATTCAAGATAAACATTATAATCATTTTGATCATTCGAGCGGATCATCCCAGCGCAAGAATACGGTTTGTTATCCATTCCCGTTATTCCCAATTCCCGAATTTGGTTGAAATTTGTGTCTAAATTGAGGCAAACTACATCGGCGTCGCCGGTAGGTACAATTTTTCATAGTCATTGCCATATTGCCGCGTTATAATTTCGTTATATTTTAAGTATTATACGTTATATATTCCATAATTTGCTAAAATGAGTCTTGATGAGTATAGTGATGCTGGAAATACATCTAGTATAAGTGAGTTTAAGAGAGAAAGGGGTTCATTAAAGGTAGATGGACATTATTCGAAAAATACATAGCTAAATTTGACAATATGCTTTTGACCGATAGGCAACAAGCTGAAATCCAACTACGAATGGAATCTGCGTCTGCCTCGCTAACTTCTTTCAACCACATACAACAAAATATTGATAAAATGTCAGATGACTCTGAGTTGACAAGAAATTTAGAATATAGGGATGCTTTTGAGGATCAGTATTTCAACATAATGTCAATAGCAAAATGTTTACTTAATCCAAGTAAAAATGAATCTAGTATTAGTTCACCTTGCACCAACAAGATCAATGTACCTATAAAATTACCAGATATTAAGCTCCCTTGCTTGATGGTTCATATGATCATTGACTTGAGTATAAAAACTCATATATATCAATAATTCATAAACGCACTGATTTAGATGCTATACAAAAGTTTCACTACTTAAAATCTTCTCTTAGTGGTTCAGCGCTTCAAGTAATTAGCGCACTAGAGTTCACAGCAGGTAACTACATTCATGCTTGGGAAGTGTTAGAAAGCAGATTTCAGAATAATTAACACATAACCATGTTAAAGCTCTGCTTACTGCACAATCTATGAATAAAGAAACCTCGGTTCAAATAAGAAAATTAATTGATATTATTCTACGCAACTTAAGGGCACTAAAATCATTAAATGAACCTACTGACTCATGGGATACTTTAGTTATATACATTATAGTTTCTAAACTTGATTCTTCAACGGAGCGTGAATGGGAGAATTTCAAATGTTCTATTAAGGAAAAGATTAAGTTGGGTGATTTGTTACATTTTTTACGGAATCGTGCAGACATGTTAGATATGATTCAGTGTAGTCACAATAAGCCTACAAAATCTTTTAAACGGGCATCTATTGAAAATACACAGCCGCATCAAAGCTACAGTTATGCATCTACATCCACACCTTCACATCACATTGGTAATAAATTGGAAAAACCTTCACGACTATGCCCTATGTGTAATGGTAGTCATGCATTATTCTCATGTATTAATTTTTTGAGTTTATCTGTTCAAGAAAGAATTAATTTTGTAAAAATTAAAGAACAGTTGTGTAAAAATTGCTTGCGTCCAGGACATATTGTAAGTGAATGTAAGTATGGACCTTGTAAACAGTGTCAGAAGAAACATAATAGTTTAATACATTTAGATAATTTTAAATCTCATGCTCCTCAGTCTGTGTTATCAGATTCAAACGTATGCCTTTCCCAGTCAGTGAAAAGCAAACCAGTATCAATAGTTTCTTGTGCGTTTAACCCTCAAATGGACATGGCTAAAAACAATAAACATTTTATTCGATTACCACAAGTATTGCTGTCCACTGCAATTGTTGAAGTGATGGATAGTAACAACCAATATCATACAGCCCGAGCGCTGTTAGATAACGGTAGCCAAACTAGTTTCATATCAGAAAAACTATGCAATCATTTAAATATTTCAATCATACAGTCCACAATGCGTATTGTGGATGTGGGACAGGCGGTCTCACACACAAATAAATTATGCAATATTAATATGCGTTCAAAATGTAATCAATTTAATATGCGTTTACAGTGTTTTGTTTTGTCAAACATTACATCCAATCTACCTTCCAATTATTATGATAACAAATTATTTGACATTCCAGAAAATCATTCTTTAGCCGATCTCACTTTTTATATACCTACCTTCAGAAATCGATTTGCTGACAGGTGCCGACGTCTTTTGGGATCTGTTGGATAATAATCGAATCCCACTTGCCAATGGACCATATTTACAAGATTCAAGGTTAGCCTGGTTGATTTCTGGACCTATAAATAATAAAAATATTCGTTATAATAACTCTCATTGTCATTTTATCCAGTCAATGAGTATCGATACTCAATTGCGAAAGTTTTGGGAGTTAGAGGAGATTGGATGTACAAATTCGATTCTTACTAGTGAAGAGCGTAAATGTGAAGAACACTTCGTTAATACTATCACGCGAGATGAAAGTGGAAGGTTCTTAGTTCAAATTCCATTAAAGGAACCTGCTGATGTTCTTGTGGATTCCTATGAAAGTGCTAGGTTGCGTTTTTTAGCATTAGAACGAAAGTTAGATCGTTCACCATTGTACGGTTTATTACATCTGAGGATATTAAATAACTAAATAAAATAACTTGAACTATGATTTATTGATATTTACTTAATACTAGATATGATATGATATGATATATGATTAACACGTACGCGAGTCGCGATGCTTTTACGTGAACTGGTCACTTGACTGTCGAAAATAACGCGTGCTCGCGTAAATGCTGATTGTACATTCTGTACGGTTACACCGTACATGTTCCCGCACAGCAAGATGAGATATGGAAGATGTATGATATGAGCTAACCTAATCACAAGATGAATAAAACAATAATCCTTAAAACTAAGTACAAAAACGGCCCCGATAATTATACTTCGATCTTAAAACTTCATTAGAATAGGTGACGTGTTGATAGATTCAGTAGAACGACACTTAGCACACTGCTTGTCGGATGGCCCTACATTTTCGCTATCACTCACGCACTCTACACTTGTGTCTGTTTTCACATTTGCGCTATCACTTACGCACTGTACACTGCTGCTGATGGCACTGTACACTGCTGGTGCGCGACCGGCGCGGTGAAAAACCGCCGCCGGTAGGCGCAGCCTAGGCCCACTGCTGCTGCCAGTCCTGCCGCCGCCAGGCAATAAATGGCGACGTAGTGGTGGACATCGTGGTAAGACACGTCACCCTCAACCTGATCCGACGCCGCTTTCATGTCTTCTATTCGCTTTCCGAGATTCAATAGCGAGTGATTTATAGAACTATAGTCTAGCTCTGGTCTGATGTTAGGTATCGATATGTTGATAAAATTGTTGACAGGTGCGATTTTCGGAGCTAGTATCTCCGGCTCAATATTAATTTGGTTTATGAAATCTTTGTGGGATGTGGTGTGTGACACAAAGTGATGACGTTGAGGCCAGTCACCTGTTCGCCGGTAACTTGATCACCACATATAAATCTAAGGGGACATTGTCCGCTACAGCTGATTATAAAAATATTGGTTTTAATTATTATCCACGTCGTCTCACATTCACTTAGTGTAATCTTACACACGTGGCTTTGTTTACTTGTAACACACTGGTTATCATCTGAGTGTCTGCGGTAGACGGGCGTTTGAAGTTCGCAAAGATAAGTATTTGAGTTATACAATATACACTCATCAAAGTCGCTAGTAGACATAGGTATAAATGTATCCTTTTTTAAGTTCATCGCTATATGACTTGATACCGGAATGATGTTCACCATGTGTTTGTCTATTTGATGTGGAAGTAGAAATGTTTTGTAAATATCATAATTCTCTCTATTTATTAAAGGAATTTGTGTTTGAAAAATAAAGTATTGTTGCGTCATTCTAACTTTAACTTTTAGTATTTTATAGATATTTTGTAGATCGGTTTGCAGATTATCTATTGGAAGTGCCAGATCCTTTGGGAGCTGTCCTCCTATTATGCTAAGTTCATTTTGTAGTTGGGAAGGAGTAAGAAGATCAATATTGAAGTGCTTGAGGTTTGTGATGGTATCTAATAATGCGTCTTGGATATTTTTTAGATTCAAAAGAATGTTGTTAGCTATTATGGTTGTTAATATGAAGTCGTTTGTAGCTTCTACTTTAATTATCTCTTTCTTCAAACTATTGGTGACTTGATCTAGATCATTGTGATGTTGATTAAAGATTTTGTGTTGCTTCTCTATCGTATTTCCTATTCTTTGTAATAAATTATTTTCTGCTTCTATAACTGATGTTTGGTTCTTCCAAAGATGTAATAAATGATTTTGATTAGTTTTGACTAAATTAATATCGCGCTCGTACTGTTCAGCAAAACGCTGGTCTAAAACACCGAACAATGTATTCGCGATATAGCCGACTCCGTTCACAAGGCCTCGTCGCATGCGCCTCGGAGTATCGAATTTCTGATTACGTAAGATTCGGTCATAGAACTCTACTTCCTTGTACCCGTGACGTAGTTGGAGTAAAACAATGCTACAATGGTTGTTGTTTTCTGAATTAATGCACATTTTATCCAGATGAGTAATATAGCTCGTAAGCACCTTTGATCCTTGCCAATAGGGTTGCATATCGTAGTATGCAATTAATTTCCATTGGTCTTGAATTAAGCGCATATCTCCCACGTTGTCGAAAAATATATGTTTATTATTGCTTAGTTTCGTGATATTGTATTCACTACTTGCGATTACAGCTGAAGTAAGGAAAAATATTAATAAAGTAATAAGGGATATAGGACTGATTCGTAAGACACTGTTAGAGTTTTGATGTTTACGTGTGCTTATGGATGATGTGGTGGTTTTTTTATTTGAATCTGGATTGTTTGTTGGAAGCTTTGATAATTTTATGATGGGTCTCTTAATTATCCCGTTTTTGGTTTTTACACTGACTACCCGGACGTGGTCATCCGTTCCCGGATGTAATTCGATAACACGTCCCAATGACCATTTTCCTGGTGGTTGTAACGGATCCACCATGCTTATGAATTTTATTTTGAACTATAATTTACTAAACATGTACTTATGTAATAAAAACTTTTGTACTTTAAAGAAAACAAGTAAGAAATATTAAAGTTTAAAACCATAACTAATAATGAGTATGATTCGATTGAACTTTAATTTACAATTGTACATACTTTAAAGCATAGTCAGGGCGTAAAGAAATGACGATAGGAATCTACTGGTTCTAAGCAATTGATCATTATTGAGTGTTAGTTGATCTGAATCTTATAGTAACACAGTTAAGACACATATTTGCATATGCAGTATAGATCGATTGATCGATAATTTCTCAATCATATTTAATTAAATAACTAACACTCTTAAACTAAGGCCAAATAGGTCTAATTTACAAATAACGCTTAAACAATCAGGATCGCTGAAGGGGCGGTCCAAATAATGAAAGAACACCCCTTTATTGGAAGTGGTGGTGGCAGGATTTTGAGAATAAAAGTCTGCGACACAGTCGAAAAAGGGGGATTAATCGAATCGGAGGAAATCGCGAAGTAGATCGAAAAGGGGGACTTTCAACGAGGATTCACGAAGGTTCCTGTATAGACTTTTACACAGACTTTTGGGGTAACTCTGACAGATTTTCAGACAGACTTACACAGGGACTCTCGTGAGGAATTCTACACAGTCTTTCGAAGCGTGAGTTCGCGAGTTTTACTTGAAGATTTGACAGTTGTGTAGTCCGTCGTTCAGAGGTCGAAGCCTCGCTGTCAAGTCTGAGATCCATCGGGTTATTATTATTGGATCACGCGGTCGAAATATAGCTCCGGGTACGCCGTTGAGCTACGCGAACGAAGTTGTAGTGTTGTTATTTATTATTTAAATAGTAATAGTTAAATATAGATTCTGTTAATAATTAATATCCTTTAGTTTTAGTTTGATTTTGAATTTCTAATTCAAGCGTAGACAAAAAGGGGGCGGAATTAAATGAGAACAGACGTCTTTAATTGGTAAAATATACTAGCGGGGTTTTAGAACAAAAGTAGTAGTAATGTATACTGTTAGAGTTTCATCGTTACATTTGTCGGTTGATTTTAACTTTCACATAAAATCATATGATTACGTGATTTAAAGATTTTGGGGTTCATTTAATTCATTATTTAATTCTTAACTAGCACTAGATTAGTAGCAGTTTTGATTCAATTCGACAAATTAATTAATAATCTCGTGATAAATCATTCTCTATAATAAAATTATATAGGCGTCAAAGTTTTAGAAATGAGTAGTCCGTATTGTTAGTCCGATCTGTGCGGAGATCGATAGATTAAAAGTGGTTCCAGTTAGGCGCATTCCAGTCATCAAAATTCTGAAATAATAGTAGCGGTTACGTGAGTACTAGAGTCCCCGTTTAATGACGAGGACTAGCATGTTAGTCATATTGCTAATAGTTGTTTACTTTTATATAGGTGGTTGAATAGAGTTCGTCTGGGATCTACGGAGTTATGTATAAGCAGGATTTTTCAATTGAATTTCAGGTGGAGTAATGTACGTAATTTTATGCTAATTCAAAACAGTCGAGGATCTCTTTATTAGATGTATTAAAATATATTCTATAATGATTTATCTAAGCTGAGTAATCCTACGTTTAAGCTATATGAATGAATATTTTATTCAAAATTATTACTAATTCATTATATGATCAGTTGTACATCATAATGTTATAAATAACGTTGACCATTTATTCAAAACACTATGATCAGATATACGTATTCAAACATCTTTGATCGAACTATATCTTTGAAGTTGAATTCAAACCACACGGTTATACTATTGGTTCTCTTACTTTAAACGAGTCTATGGGGCGCCATTAATAAAGCGATAAATACGGAGTTATTAGTCTTTGTTTCTTGTCGACGCCATTTGATATCATACGAATTATAGTAGCGTTTATATAATACTTATTCTGATAGCGAGTCCCCCTGGCTTTAAGACAAAGATTGCTAATACAACTGGGATTAACGCTTAATTGAAGTCGTTTAATACATCATTTTATAACACTAAACATTATATAAATTTTTAATATTTATTATATCAACGATTATATAAATGAAGTTCACGTTATAATCCTTGTACTTTACACTGATATCTTTTGCTCTATACGAGATATTATATACATGTATATGTCAAGGTAAAGTAGCTGTAACTTATCATTTATAATAAGTTTCAGCGAGGTAATGTGTTTTCGTTTGTGGTAAATCCATGCCAGTTTAAATTGGATCAGGGTTAAAAGCCCTATACATATTTATTCTATTCTTGACTTACAAGTTCTTGTTTAGTCATTTCTACCTTATAAATGCAGTGCTTGGTAAAATGGACAGATAGCTCGATTAGTTCTTGAGAATTGTACATCGTAGCTATAGTACATGATTCTTGACTACTGGGGTACGATATTTATTATCGTGACATTCTCATTCGACAGTTTGTGGTTTACACATAGGTCGTTCGCAAACGTCGATTAGACAAATGCGGCGGAATGGTTTGTTAACCGGAAGTGCCTCGAGTCAGTGCTCTAACTGTCCTGTCTGCTTAAGTAAACGGCTCTTGTTGTCTGGTCTAGTTTGACTTGGACTGTGTTGAGGTAAAAATGACTCACCAATGAACTGTTAAATTCAGTTCGGCATTGAATACCTGCCTTTCTGTGTCGATTATCAGTGGGATTAACTCTGATTCAAATGACTGTTTCAATTGATAGTTATTTGCCCTAAATTAAAACACTTAAAAGGTAAGGTTATGCCAATGGTATCATATTATACCCTTCCTATCCTCATACTGGGGAATGAGCCAATATTTTATATTGTAACTAAATTATATAATACTTGTGTTCGTCAGCGGTGTATCTGCTTGAGCGCTGATATAGCTTACTTGTCTGACTATGGTCGATGATTCTTTAATAGATAGTTGGCCTAGACATAGTAACTCACAGTGCACGTTCGTAATATTCGAACCGTCTGACATGTTCACAATGTATTTTTGAAAGTTGCGTATTGGCACTTTCAATAAATTGTTAGTCATTTAAATACTGATATGAAATGTTTGGTAAAACGCTCGTCTTCGTGGCTTATATCTCAAATCAATACATGCGTGACTAGTAAGTGCTTCCCACCTGAGTGCTATATTACTAATTACATGGCGTCTAAATTCTATTTACAGAAAGATAGCCTATTTATTGTAGATAGCCTCATAGGGCAGTATTACGATACTAAGTACCGAAAGGACGCTATGTATTTTTGTGAGTTGCTTCGGCACTCTCAAAATCCAATTCTGGCCTTACACACACATTAACCGAACTGGATTATCGGTCTAAATGACTCACATAATATTTAAAGGATATATTTTTGGGATTGGTTCATCGACTAGTTCCTTTCTTATCCAGAAGATATAATAAAAAGTGATTGTGAGGGATCACTTCTTGACCCGGGTGGAAGGAATTTTGTGTTTATTATACCTTTTTATTAAATCTTCATTAATTAAATCCTTCCCAATCTCCATAATTTTATATTCTATTTATATACTCACTAAACTCTTAGTTCATAACCACTAAAATCATACAAACGTCTATATAATACCTATATTAAATTTGTATAAATCATACTTTTATTTCGTTTCTTAATATCATAAGTAAAATTACCCACCATATTATACATGCATATTACATAATTACATATATACATACTTACATATATACTTTACATACACTACACTTTATGTATTACAAGATACATAGATACGCATCTCTACATACATATTATATACACATATTATTCTAAAATTAAAATCTAATCAATCAAATTCTTATTAATAACGTATTATATTTATAGTTTTAGGAAGGTATTCGGAAGCAGATTATTCCGTTCACCTAGTTTCGTTATAGGTAACTAAAATAGGCAAGTAGTTCGGTAAATCTAATAGTTAATCACAATCCCTCATTAATACTGGGTATGATATTTCAACTTCTGAACTTTTAAATGATTTCCTTGTTTGGACAAATTTCCATAGAACTGAGTTATTACAATATTTATATACACAACGTAGGATACCTATCACTAGACATATTATCACAGCCAATCAAACCAAAAAGAAATTCTATAATAGATTTCTTTATAATTACAATTCTAAGGGCGGAAAAATTTTAGAGTATCCATATACTCTTTGCACATATATGTATATTGTTTATATATATATATATAGAGGGAGAGATCAGCCAATCTTGTTTTACCTTTTTTTTTATAGGGGGGGTTGTTACATGGTAGATTGGCGTCATGTATTATTACGACGTCATTTAACTCTATATTAGACTGTGAAGTTCGCCATTTACTTCTGGCAGATAATTGCGTTAAATATTCAGCGCGCCATCGTTTCCAGATGTCGTTGAATATTTTTTGCGTAAGTTGCCACCTAGTTCTTTCATCTCTTTCAGTCTCTACGATTGTCAATACTGGACCGCTCGCTAAGAAATGTGAAGGAGTAAGATAATCCAAATCTTGTGGATCTTCGGTTAATGTAGTTAAAGGTCTCGAATTGAGACAAGCTTCAAGCTGAGAAAGCAGAGTTGTGAACTCTTCATATGTTAACCTTTGATCACCTAAGACTCTACGTAGGTGGTATTTTAAACTTTTAACAGCTGCTTCCCATAGCCCTCCAGCACTAGGCCAAGAAGGCGCATTGAAATGCCATTCTATTTTCATTTGATTAAGTTCCGCGTACAAGTCTTCTGATAGCATTGACTGATGGTTAATAAATTTTTACGCTAATATTTTGCTTGCTCCTACAAAATTAGTGCCGTTGTCACTGTATAGGTGACGTGGGCTTCCTCTTCTCGCCGATAATCGACGTAATGCTGCTAAAAATGCTGAAGATGTAAGGTCGGATACCAACTCCAAATGTACCGCCTTTGTAACCATACAGATAAATACAGCCACATACCCTTTGGTAGATTTGATGCCGCGGCCTTTGCTAGATTTGACATCTACGTAGCCTGTATAGTCTACTCCGCTATGATAAAAAGGCCTCGTGGGTTGCTCCTAGCCTCCGGAAGGTTTCCCATGAGTTGTGTATGCTTGATTGGATTGTGTCGCTTGCATAGTACACAACGACGCAATCGATTTTTAACTGCTCTATTCCCGCCTACTATCCAGTACTGATTACGAAGGTAAGAGTGAATTAATCTCGCTCCTCCATGAAAAGTCGATTTGTGTGCAAAGTCAATCAATAAATTAGTTAGATGGCTGTTATGGGGCATGATATAAGGATGTTTCATGTTGTAAGATATATTGCTATTTTTCAGTCTACCACCAACTCGCAGTAGACCTTCGCTGTCTATAAACGGATTAAGACATAACAGCTTGCTTTTTTGATCCACCTTACCCTGTATTCGAAGATCATTCATCTCCTTTTCGAACTCTAAACTCTGCGCAGCCTTAATGATTTTCAATTGACTGCTGCGCAGTTCATCAGTTGACAAAAATGATTTTTTCTGGCGGTCACGAGAAAATGCTCGCATTATCCATGCAAGTACGCGTGACGCCCGCGTGAAATTACTATACTTATTTATAAAATCGCTGATGAAGTTTAATTGCGTATTATCGTTTTTTATAATGACATTTGATAGTATTTTCTTAGACTCTAAATCCGTTTTAAACATTGATTGCTTTTGATATGCTTGATGATCGTATAAAGGTAACCAAGAAGGACCTTTCCACCATAGCTCATGTTTTATTAAATTTTCATCGAACCTACCACGACTGGCACAATCAGCCGGGTTTTCGCTAGATTTGATACAAAACCAGCAGCCTGGTTGTATAATTGCAGTGATTTCTTTTACTCGATTGGCTACAAAGGGTTTCCATCGACTCTGATCCACCCAAGGACTGCAGTAGAATCGCACCATGCTGTTACGTTGAGCTTGAAACAAAAAGAAAACAACTAAGCTCAGTGAATAACATATATTGTATGAGGTACAAAATAGCTCTCAGGGCGTAGGTTGTATGAGAGAAAAGGTTTGCCCCGGTTTATCTACCACACGATACTCTCCTTAAGCTGCGGTCAGTCAGCGCACGTAGAGACTTGACGTTCCAGAAAAACCCTGTAGTCGGCGGCAGAAAAAACGCTCGTTTGTGTAGGACTGCAGGATTCTTCTTAGGGTGTACTTGGTCCCCAATTACGGGGCAAATCAGTTGAATATAAACAAATAGATACGATTCTTTATAATAGAACAATGATAGCACTTGTGAGTAAATTATTTAGTTTAGGATTATAGTATCTTAACGTTCTTGACGGCTCCGTTTTTTAATCCTCTCTCTCTTTTTGACGTCGTATTAGCGACCCAATGTTGCCGTGACAAATATCAAATACTTTATTTAACCGAACGCTACGTCTGATATTCTCTTACGCAATATTGAATATCGAACGATTATTCAATATTGCGGGTAGGTCATTTAGAATTGTCAAAGTCAAATGCGTTTACTGTCTTCTGTAATGACTTAAGACAATTAGGTAGTCAACACAATGTTTACATTATGTGTTTATACTATTGCAATTAATTTTTATGGTAATGTGGTATTATAATAGTGTAAAGAAAAATCATATAAGTACACGGTGTAACAGTATCCCCCCTCCCCGGCAAGGATTTTTCCTGGGGAAATATCCGTTCTGCAAGTAGATAGCGTTAGATTAAAACTGGAAGCTTTAATTTTAGATCTTTAATATGCTATGCTCGGAGATCGCGACCAGATATATCTTCCAGAATATAAACCAAAGGGGATCTTTTGTCTTTTATTTTGCACTTTTCGAATTTAGGTGCGAGTTTCTTGGAGAAACGCGCATCTTTATCGCTTTGAAAGAAACAACGTTTCCATACGAAATCTCCTATATTAAATTCAATGTTTTTACGACGTAAGTTATAACGTTGAGAGGCTTTTTGGTGACTGCCAAAGAGCAGCTTGTACCTTATTAAATAAAGACACTAAGTGACCTAAGTTCTCACTATATATATCACGAGGTGAAAAGATAATTTTCTCGGAATCATCACCGCCAACATAGTGCGAACCGCAGGTAACCAATTCTCTTCCGTGGACCAAAAATGAAGGTGTGAATCCTGTAACTTCATTCACTGAGTTATTGATGATGTAGTGTATGTATATTATAATAATATACAAGTATCTGTCTCGAGTGCATTACGTCATCGAGGAGCAGTGGGAGGGGATATCAATTGAGTAGAGAGGCTCGGTCCTCTTGACAGTCAATAACCAACCGCTGATGCAGCTGTACGTGTGGTAATACTTAGACGAACAGGTGACATCTATATTAGTGTTAAGAAGCAAACACTACATTGGCGACGAGGATAAACTGTAAGTAACATATAAAAAAAAAAAAAACGTACATTATAGGGAACAAGCATTTTGAAAATGATGAAAAACAAAGCCAGTTCTTTAAATGTAAATACGAAAAGTAACTTTAGTTACAATATCGTCTCAACCGGAAATGTGATCAATAGCACAAATAGATTAACTTATCTATCTAATATTTGTCCATTATTTATCATAAAGGAAAATGTACCAATCTAGTTTCATGATGATTATTAGTTACGGAAACAACTGTCTTAATTATTTATTTCAATACATTAAATTTAAAAGAAACAACTATTAGCTTAAAGAGAAGTAATGAACTGTGTATTGCACAACACAAAAGAATACAGTAGTATTTATTTCAAACGTGCTACACATAATTACCTCCTGGCTTTAATAACGCATTCATTATACAGTTTTAAATTTGAAATGAGTGTTGATTAGATTACAGGTGTTATTCTAAAGTACCTTTATCCTCCATGTTATAAAACAACTAGTAATCTGTAATAAAAGTAAGACTGTATGGTTGTGCTCCCTGGCCGGAAGTTCTGGTGAATTTAACGACAACGCTATTCTCATACTTTTGATTAATTATGGCTTGGCTGCTAGGTTTTTAAGCCAGAGTCATACCTTGTCATAATGAGTCACGTTCTGTGAGTCATGTATGGAACGATCTAAAAAAAAAAAAAAAAAAAAAAGGGTTTAAATTAAATACATTTTGGTCAAAGGGAAATAATACGGCATTTATTTGGAATTAATTAAATGAATACTAAAGACCTTTCTACTAAAATGTGATGTAAACAAAATGAGTGTTTGAAACAAAATAGTATTTTATCAAACAGGATACGTTTAAAACGTGTTTATAAATCAACTCGATTTTCATATCAAATCGTATCTGTAACTCATTAGGACATCACTAGTCGTTTAGTAATTGAGTGTCAAATGTTATGTCAAATCAAAGGTTGACGGAAGTCGTTGAAAGATTGGAAGCGTTACGGCGTCGACACTCTTGGCAGGCGATCCGCCCTGGCCTCTCCAGGCGGACGTGATAGCCAAAGTTCGGCGCTCCCGACAGGATGCCCTCGTCCTTGGCCTGGTCTATGGCCAGGCCGAACTCCAGGTGATCAGGACGCGGGAAACCGCGGCCATGATCCAAGCTTGGTCAGTAGAGTTGGAAAACCCTGTTGCTGGTATTGACACGGTGGAGGCGGTTCAACCGCAGCTGTTGCGATGGCTCTCGCGGAAACGCGGGACCCTGACCTTCAGAATCACACAGATACTTACCGGGCACGGCTGCTTCGATAAGTATCTGTGTCAGATTGCAGGCTGCTTGCATTCACCCCAATGCCGCCAATGTGGCGCGCTAGACACGGCGTTACACACGCTAGTCGAGTGCGCAGCATGGGCACCACAGAGGTTTGAACTCGAGACACTTGTAGGACCGATCGAATCGCTGGGCGATCTGGTGCAAGCCATGCTGCACAGCGACGATTGGTGGGTGGGTGCGGCCAATTTCTGCCAGGCGGTAGTGTCTCATAAGGAGGAGGCCGCGGAACGAGATAGGAGAGAGATGGTAGTGCGCATGCGTCTCGCGGGCGCCGACGTCAGTCAGGAGCCCGGAGGCGCAGGTATGCGCATGACCTCCCTCCCTGAAATACCGCTGCAGGGGCCCTCTAGCATCTAGGGAGCAGAGGAATCTTCACCCCTGTTGACGAAGTGAGTTTGCCTCTCCCGGGGCATTCTCAAGCACTTGTGCGCTAGGATCGGTGTGGGCGTAACTACGTTCTGTATCTCACGCCTTTCCTGCCATAAGCGCGGGGCACATGGGAGGAGGGTGGTTTTAGTGTGGTATTGATTAGTCGAGTCTCCACACAAGCCGGTTGATTATTGTTTGGATTGCCTCAGTGGAAAGCCTCCATGATCAACAACGGTCTAATCCCTAGCAAAGGACCCGGTATGTGCGAAATGCATTTCCCCCGCCTTAAAAAAAAAAAAAAAAAGATTGGAAGCGTTTTAGAGATTTTAAGTATTTGCCCATCTATTCTAATCACATATCAGAATTGTAATATTGATCCATTACTAATAACAAATAATAATGTACGAATCCTAGTATTAATAAAAGTATTTATTTATGAAAACGATCGTGTGACTATCTATTACGAACATTTTAAAAGTAGAGGAGTCGGAATTTGCAAACAGCATAAGGTAATCTAACTTATAATGTTCTACAAAAGCACTACTTAAAAATTGTAATTAATGTAAGAATATAGAAATACAACTAAATAACTTGATATCTATATTCATTATATAAAATATCAATGCAGTATCTCATTGTATGAACATTTAAACTATAACTTTTTACATAGAAGACGAAACATATACTTAACGCAGATAATTAATTCCAGGGTAGTTACAAATAACTGATAGTTAAAAATACCTATAAGGTCTTAGCTGGTGAAAAGCCTGGTCATTAAATTGACACACTAATAGAATGAATTATAGAAAGCAGTTAACTGGTCATTTAATTGATATTATTAATTGAGTATAGAAGCAGTTTAAACTGATCATTAAATTGATACCGATTATGTAATACAAGAAGCAGTTCTCACTGGTCATTAAATTGACATTGATTCAATATAGAAGCAGTGTAAACTGATAATTATTATTAAGTTGATACTTTAGGCATGAGCTGATAAGCTTGGAAAGCGGTTTTGATCATTGAATTGACATTTTTATTATTAAATAATGAATGCAATTTTTAAACTTATCATTCAATTAGACTCCTATTATTGGGATACTGCTTTTACAGTTAATAACTGTAAATAAGAGTTATAAAACACTAAAACCAAATGTATTGGTTGATTCCAGGTATCAATATATATTAACATGTCCCAACTGACACTCGACAAGTTCGATTGTGAGGAGAACCATCGTCGGTGGGTGTAAGATGGGAGCGTTGGAAAAGAGCTTTGCACATTTACCTTAATGCATCAGACATAAGTAACAGTGAAAAAAAAAGGGCCACCTTACTTCATTTTGGAGGGTTAGAGCTACAAGAAATATTTTATAACATACCTGGAGCCAACATTTCAATCACGGATGCAGCTAATGTTTTCGAAGTAGCTATAAATAAACTCGATGAATACTTTAACCCAAAACAAAGCAAAGTCTATGAACGTCATATATTTAGATTGATTAAACAAGAGCCAGATGAGAAATTTGAAAAATTTTTAGTGCGCCTAAGGCAACAAGCAGATAAATGTAAATTTAAAGATAAAGATGATCAAATAATCGATCAAATAACCGAAAAAGGTTCATCAAAGGAACTAAGAAAGAAAATCCTGCAAAGCGGGGATTCCATAAAATTAGATGACATTGTGGCTGAGGCAAATACACTCGAAACAGTTAGTCGACAGATAGAAAATTTCGGAAATGAATCTGGTAAGAATGAATACATCAACAAATTAGAGGTAAAACAAAAAGAATATAAGAAGAAAGAAAACTTTAGATACCGGATAAATAAACCGGAATGTGGCAGGTGTGGAAATAGATTCCACAGTTCTCAAGACATCAAATGTCCCGCAAGAAATAAAGAGTGTATAAAATGTGGAATGAAAGGACACTTTAGACAATATTGTAGAACAAGAGCACCAACAAAAAGGAAAATTGAAATAAGTAATAGTAACAAAGATACAGACATCAAAAGATACAAACAACAAAATCAAAAAGAAGAGGAAAAGCAAATATACAGAAAGACGAGTGACGTACACTATGTTTTTAAAATAGATGAGGACACTGAAATTGAATGTGAGATTGGAGGAGTAAAGGTCAATATGTTAGTGGACTCTGGGTGCAAATGTAACTTAATAACAAGCAAAACCTGGCACATGATGACAGTAAATAACTTAAACATTGGTAATCAAATGGAAACATCAGACAAAACTTTCTATGGATATGGTAGCAACGAACCTTTGAAACTAATAGGATCCTTTAAAACAGAAATCAAGATTGTTAATAGATCAAAGTATGCAACTTTCTATATTATAGAGAATGGAACTAAGAATTTGTTAGGTAAGGAGACTGCCATGGATATGGGTGTTCTCAAGATTGGACCCGACATAAATAAGATAGAAATAAAAGAGCCATTCCCAAAGATTAAAGGTGTCCAAATCCAAATACTCATTGATGATCAAGTACAACCAGTCACCCAGCCATATAGAAGGATACCGATACCTCTTGAGGAAAAGTTCTAAGTAAAATCCAAGAACTCATAAGGAGGGACATCATTGAAGAAATACACGGGTTCTCAAAGTGGGTATCACCCATAGTGCCTGTTCTAAAAGATAATGGGGATGTTCGCATCTGTGTGGATATGAGACGGGCTAATAAAGCTATTTTACGTGAGAATCACCCTTTACCAACAATGGACAAACTGTTACCCAAAATAAAGGATGCCAGGTTCTTCAGTAAACTTGATATAAAAGATGCTTTTCACCAGCTCGAGTTGCACCCGGATTCTCGTCACATTACAACTTTTATTACAAGCAAGGGTCTCTACAGATATAAACGCTTAATGTTTGGTATCACTTGTGCTCCGGAAATCTTTCAGAAAACTTTAGAACGGATCCTTCTAGAATGCGAAGGAACAGTCAATTTTATTGATGATATATTAGTGTATGGGGAGAGTGAAGAAATCCATAAGCAAAGATTAGACAGGGTTATGAAGACTTTAGAAGAAAATAATATAGTGCTAAGCAAAGACAAATGTTTATTAAAAGGAACTGAAATACAATTTCTGGGACATGAGCTCTCAGAGACTGGAGTAAAACCTTTACAGAAATATGTAACTAGTATCCAAGGATTTCGACCACCTATGAACATAGGTGAGCTACAGAGCTTCTTGGGACTAATAAACTTTGTCAGCAAATGGATTCCAAATGTAGCCACCAAAACAGAACCTCTCAAAGAGTTACTTCAGAAAAAGCTGGGGAAAGGATCAGAGATTACAAAATTCTGGGGACACAGACAGGATACTGCATTTAAAGACCTAAAATCTGCACTATCTACAATCCATACCTTGGGCTACTATGATGTCAAAGACAGGACAGTGGTTATGGCAGATGCCAGTCCGGCAGCATTAGGTGGCGTCTTAATACAAATAGACAGTAGGGGGCCACGGATTATTGCGTATGGGCATAAGACTTTGACAAACTATGAACGTCGATAGTGCCAAACAGAGAAAGAAGCTTTGTCATTAGTATGGGCGGTGGAACATTTTCATGTTTTCCTTTATGGTAAGACTTCCGAATTGATAACTGACCATAAACCACTTGAAGTCATATTTGGTCCCAAATCAAAACCATGCGCCAGAATTGAGCGATGGATTTTAAGATTACAGTCATACGACTTTAAAGTAATTTATAAACCGGGTAAAGACAACATTGCTGACAGTTTGTCTCGACTGTGCAAATTAGAGAAAACATCTTTGAAAGATATTGATCATCACATCCATCAGATTGTTGAAGAAGCTAAACCAACAGCCATATCAGTAAAAAGATATTATACACTGTTCAGCTGAAGACCCAGAAATTGTCAAGGTAAAAGACGGTCTATATAATAATAAGTGGGACAATACGGTAACAAACTATAAACTGTTTCAGAATGAACTCTGCTTTTATGAAGGAGTTTTGTTAAGAGGAACTAAGCTAGTGATTCCAAGTAAATTACGTGAGAAAGTTTTAAGAGCAGCTCACGAAGGCCACCCGGGCATAGTCTTAATGAAAGCAAGACTACGAACTAAACTATGGTGGCCAAGATATGACAAAGATGTGGAAATTATGGTTAAATCATGCAAAGGATGTACCTTGGTCTCTACTCCAAATTCACCAAATCCACTTAAGAGGCGAGAACTACCACATGAACCTTGGGTTGACATTGCCTTAGACCTGATGGGCCCACTGCCGAATGGGGAATATTTATTGGTGGTAGTTGATTACTTTAGCAGGTATAAAGAAATAAAAATTACCCGTAAAATCTCCAGCACAGACAGCATAGGAATACTAAAAGAAATATTTAGTCGTCTTGGAAACCCTGCAACTATAACCGCAGATAATGGAAGACAATTTTGTAGTGGAGAATTCAGAAATTTCTGCAATGAACGAAATATAATTTTATACAACACTGTACCATATTGGCCCCAACAAAATGGTGAAGTCGAGCGTCAAAATAGGGATATCCTGAAACGCCTAAAAATTAGTCAGTCTGAAAAGGGAAATTGGCGGGAAGGGCTAGAAGAGTATCTGGTCATGTATAACAGCACACCACATAGCATAACTGGGAAACCTCCAGCGGAGCTATTTTTTAAACGACAATTCCGTGACAAAATCCCAATGATAAGTGACATAAATCGCCAATTAGAAAACTTGGATGTTAGAGATAGAGATCTACAGAAGAAACAAACGGGAAAAGAATATACAGATTAGAAACAAAGTGCTAAACAATCTGAGATACAACCAGGAGACAAAGTATACTTAAAGAACATGAATAAAGACAATAAATTAAGCTTAAACTTTAATCCGGCTCCTCATACAGTAGAAAAAAGTACTGGAGGCGACATTGAAGTTAGAAATGATGAGACTGGACAAGTTGTACGAAGAAATATAGTCCATTTGAAAAAGATAGAAGGGCAGTGGCAAGTTCTAAATGATGAAGGAAATGAAAATAGCATTTAGGGAAAATGTGTCTAATATGGGTAGTAGAGATAAATGAAAGAAAGAAGAAGGATGTACTAGGAGCATGATCAGAACTATAAATCAAAGATCAAATCAAGATCAAAAGAATCCACTATAAGCTTTGTAATAAAGCATAAAATAGCTATACTATTATGATTGTCTAATGAATGAATTGATTTATTTAAAATGTGAAATGTTACACTATACTTTAAAATAAATAGAAATAATGATTGTATGTAGCTTTCTTTTAATTTCCTATAAATAAAAAAATTATTAAATAAGGAAGGGATGTAGTGTATGTATATTATAATAATATACAAGTATCTGTCTCGAGTGCATTACGTCATCGAGGAGCAGTGGGAGGGGATATCAATTGAGTAGGGAGGCTCGGTCCTCTTGACAGTCAATAACCAACCGCTGATGCAGCTGTACGTGTGGTAATACTTAGACGAACAGGTGACATCTATATTAGTGTTAAGAAGCAAACTCTACAGATGGCAAATTGGATCTTTGGTACATTGATGTCCCAGGATCTATGATCATCGTCTACAAATGTGGAAATAGCTGTGACTATTGTCCTATTGTATCTTTCTACATTATTGACTTGGGGTGAGTATTTAGGGGTAAAATGTATGTTCGGAACTTTATATTTCTGTAGTAAGGCATCCATCTCTTTGCCGGCAAACTGAGTTCCATTATCCATAATGATGGTTTGTGGAATTCCGTAAATGAGGAAGACATTGTCTTCAAGATATTTACAAATGTTAGTAGCAGTGGCCTGTCGCAACGGAAATATTAGACAGTACTTAGAAAAACAACAGTTAACTACTAACATATAACTGTTTTGTTTCCTACTGATAGGCAAGGGACCAACTATATCAACGGAAATCATTTGGAATGGACGTGAACAATCTTTAGGACGGCCCATGATTCCCAAGGTAGCGTGAGAGGGATATTTATAAGCTAGGCACTTATTGCATGCTCCAATAAACCTCACGACGTCATTATACATGCCTGGCCAATAATATTTGAGTTTTAAGCGATTATATGTTTTAAAGGTGCCTAAGTGTGCTGCGATTGGCTCAGAATGATTGTTACTGATGACTTCAGTGCGTAATTCTTTTGGAACTACTTCCTTCCAACTAAATTCGGACACGAGTGGGTTATTAGTTTTCATATAGCAGTATAAGACGTTCCTTTCTATGCGGTAATTAGGAAACTTAGCAGGAGAATTTAAGCATCCGTTAAAAATTTTAAGATACCACAGGTCTGTAGTTGTGGGACGGGAGTCTAAAGTAATATCTATTTGAGCAACTGGCGCAGATCTGGATAAAGCGTCAGGTATAATATTGTCCTTTCCTCGGTGATGCTTGATTTCAAAATTAAAAGCCGATAATCTCATACACCAACGGGCGAGACGACCGGTAGGGTTGTTTAGTGATAAAAACCATTGTAGTGCTGAATGGTCCGTATAGACCAGAAAAGTTTTACCGTTCTCTAAATAACAGCGCCAATGTTCTAGTGCAACAAGTACGGCAAGGGTTTCTCTTTCGGTCACGCTATAATTCCGTTCAGCACCAGTGAGAGACCTGCTCATATATGCGACTGGGTGCTCTTCACCATTAATAGTCTGGGAAAGCATAGCGCCTACGCTAAAATCACTGGCATCCGTATGCACGTCAAAAGGATAGTCAAAATTAGGACAAGCAAGAACATGCGTGTTAACCAAACATGACTTAAGGTCCGTGAATGCTTTGTCTGCTTCAGGTGTCCATTTGAATGGTGCCTTCTTACTACTAGAAGTTAATTTATTGAGGGGTCCAGCAACGGTACTAAAGTTAGGAACGAACCTCCTGTACCATGAAGCCGTTCCCAAAAACCTCTTGACTTTCTTTTTTGTAGAGGGGGTGGGAAGTTTAAATATCGCCTCAACCTTAGCGGGGTCAGTGCGTAGGCCCTGAGCATCGACTAGGTAGCCCAAATAACGTAGTTCGTTTCTGAAAAACTGACACTTTGATAAGTTGATTGTGAGATTAGCATGCTGTAACTTTTGCAAAACGCGTTGCAATAATATTACGTGTTCTTCAAATGTTTTGCTGACAATTATGATGTCATCGAGATAGCAAAATACTTTTAATTCGAATTCTGGGCCAAATAAGACGTCGACTAAACGTTGTTGGGTAGCGGGTGCGTTAGATAACCCAAAAGCAGTAACTTTAAACATTAAAGTGCCTCTACCGGGCACATAAAAGGCAGTTTTCTCACGATCGGACAGGTTAATGGGAATTTGCCAAAATGATTTAGATAAATCGATGCTATTCAAAAATTTTGCGTCTCTAAGATTGTCAAGGATTTCCGAAATGTAAGGAAGATTATATGCGTCCTTTTTTGTTAGCGAGTTTAATTTTCTACTGTCAAGGCAGAAACGGGGATTGCCGTCCTTTTTGTTAACGAGTAATACAGGAGATGACCAGGGACTCTCGCAAGATTCTATTACATCCAGATCTAACATTTCATCTATTTGTTCTGAAATTATTCTTTTTTTCTCTGGCGATAGACGATAGTACCTTTGCTTAATCGGAGCTGAATCTCCTGTATCTATACGGTGTTCGATGAGCTTAGTTCTACCTAAACCTTTCTCCTCGAAGGAAATTTGTTTAAACTGTTCTAGAGTTTCATTAGCGATTGATTTCTGATTGTCATCGAGATTTAAATAGGACTGTATAGATGTCTTTGAATTACAATTAGAAATTTCGATCGCCGAAGGATTATTCTGGTTCATAAATTGGATGTTTTTAAGATTTTTGGGGAATATTTCAAATTTAGTCCAGAAATCAATACCTAGAATTAGTGATGTTTGTATTTCTGGGATGACATGGGTCTTTATACTAATGCACTTGCCATTAAAAACTATGGGTATAAGAAGATAACCTATGGATTTCAATATTTGACCCCCTGCGGCAGAAATATTGACGATCTCTTTATCGCAGAGTTCCAGGCCCCACGTTGGGCGCCACTGTTACGTTGAGCTTGAAACAAAAAGAAAACAACTAAGCTCAGTGAATAACATATATTGTATGAGGTAAAAAATAGCTCTCAGGGCGTAGGTTGTATGAGAGAAAAGGTTTGCGCCGGTTTATCTACCACACGATACTCTCCTTAAGCTGCAGTCAGTCCACGCACGTAGACAGTTGACGTTCCAGAAAAACGCTGTAGTCGGCGGCAGAAAAAACGCTTGTTTGTGTAGGACTGCAGGATTCTTCTTAGGGTGTACTTGGTCCCCAATTACGGGGCAAATAAGTTAAACATAAACAAATATATACGATTCTTTATAATAGAACAATGATAGCACTTGTGAGTAAATTATTTAGTTTAGGATTATAGTATCTTAACGTTCTTGCAGAGACAATGTTAACGGCTCCGTTTTTTAATCCTCTCTCTCTTTTTGACGTCGTATTAGCGACCCAATGTTACCGTGACAAATATCAAATACTTTATTTAACCGAACGCTACGTCTGATATTCTCTTACGCAATATTGAATATCGAACGATTGTTCAATATTGCGGGTAGGTCATTTAGAATTGTCAAAGTCAAATGCGTTTACTGTCTTCTGTAATGACTTAAGACAATTAGGTAGTCAATACAATGTTTACATTATGTGTTTATACTATTGCAATTAATTTTTATGGTATTGTGGTATTATAATAGTGTAAAGAAAAATCATATAAGTACACGGTGTAACAATGCTATAATTTGTACATTGTACTCGCTTAAACTCTGCTTGATTTTTGTCATTAGTTTTGAAAGCAAGAGTGCGCCACTTAACTCAAGCCTTGGCAAAGATATGTCACTCTTTTTTGATGTGGAAGTTTTGCTGATCGGTAATAGTGTAGTTTTGCCGCTAAGAGTGTGATTTTTACTTGGTTTTGATGAACTATTCGCGCATAGACAACGCATGCGTATGCCGCTAGGGATGCATCGCAAAAACCATGTAATTCGATACTATCATCCTGCTCGCTTCCTATCCATCTTGGAACTTCTATATCCTTTATATTTTCGATATCTGCTCTCAGTTGGATCCATCTTGTGTACATATCCTCTGGTATGACGTCATCCCATTTGAGATCTATCGACCACACGCTTTGGAACAATAGTTTAAGCTGTACTACTGCCGGTGCTAACCATCCAAGTGGATCGAAAATTTTGGATATTTCGCCTAATAGTACTCGCTTCGTTGGCTTTGCATCTGGCTGCGTAGTTAACTTACACATGAACTTAAACTTATCCTGTTGGACATTCCACGTAAGACCAAGTGCTTTTGTAGATGCTTGATACTTAAAATCATACGTATTAGGTATGATTTCTGCTTTATGAACACTCTCTAATAATGCTATCTCGTTCGCTGACCATTTACGAAGGTTAAATCCTCCTGATTCGAGGAGTTCTATAAGATCCTCTTGCAATTGCTTTGCCGATGTG
Source organism: Dendrolimus houi (assembly GCA_039645545.1). Taxonomy (NCBI): domain Eukaryota; kingdom Metazoa; phylum Arthropoda; class Insecta; order Lepidoptera; family Lasiocampidae; genus Dendrolimus; species Dendrolimus houi. The sequence goes on from JBBJBW010000049.1 coordinate 99,837, forward strand.
ATGTCAAACGCGCCACTAAGTACATCATCCATGTAAAATTGCTCCTCTAAAACTTTCGCTGCTACTGGATAACGACTGCGTTCGTCTATAGCTAACTGTTTAAGTGTCATCATTGCTAAATATGGTGCGGCTTTAGTGCCATATGTTACAGTCTCTAAAGTATATTCTTTGAGGTGATGATTGGGATTTTCGCGCCAAACGATTTGTTGATAACGCTGGTCTTCTTCGTGTACGAAAATCTGCCTAAACATCTTTTCGATGTCTGCAGTAAAGGCATATTTGTATTTCCTCCATTTTAATACTAATGATAAAATATCCTGTTGCAAATTTGGACCCCGATACATAACATCGTTAAGACTTAAACCCGTATTTGTTTTTTCCGATGCATTAAATACTACTCGCAGTGACGTAGTATTAGAATCAGCGCGATGTACACCGTGGTGCGGCAAATAGTAGGCAGGTTTCATATTACTTGTTGTTGTTAAATGCATGTGACCCATATCGATATATTCATTTATAAATTCTCTGTATTTATTTGATAATATGTAGTCCTTTTGCAATTTTTTTCTAGCTGATAAAATTGGGCACATGCTTTTGGTTTAGATAGCTAGCTAGCTTTTTCTCTGCATCTGGGTGTAGAGGAAGGCGAACAACGTACTTCCCGTCTAGCTGACGAGTAGTCGTGGATTTATAAAGCTCAGTACATTGATAATCCTCATCCGAAATATCTATGTTTTCGTTGATATCTTCGATAGACCAAAACTTATGCAAGTTTTCTACATCAAGCATGACTACATTACATTGGTATGATTTCACGTTGCCACATAAAATCCATCCCAGTCGTGTTTGCTGGGCTACCGGTAATGAGTCGTTTTCTTTGATAATTCCTCCCATGATAATAGAGGAGTAGACGTCCGCACTTAATAACAGGTCTATGGCTCTACGACGATAAAATTCTGGATCTGCTAATTGTATTGTATTGCTATTTTCTATAAAAGACCAGTTTGGCTTAGAAAATGATTTATTGGGTAAATTGTTAACCGCGTGTTTCAATATAAAAACTCCGGTATTTAGCGAATAATTGCTATAGATAGAAGATATTGTGACATTCATGATGCCTTTGCAAGTATTTTCCTGCGCTCCTAATCCTAAGATTAGTCCTTTACAATGCTGGCGTGGGATACCTAGTGTTTGAGCTGCGTTTTCTGTTATAAGCGATGTCTGCGATCCTTGGTCGATGAGAGCACGCATGATAATCTTAGTGCCATCTGCGGCTTGCACTATCACCAGGGATGTGGCTAAGAGAATTTCCTGCGTGTCCTCCAGTGACAGGTGTGTGTTACTTTTCGATTGTTTATGTAAGTTATCCGATATTGCGAAATTTTGCGATGTCATCGGTGAAATAAATGCTTCATGAACAATAGTATGATAATTTGCATTTATGACAACTTTTGTTCGAAAAACAGTCTCTACCGTAGTGATTGTAAAGGCAATTTTACATAACGATAACTTTGCAATAGTTTGCCTTTGTATCTCAGGTCGATATCCTACGAAAGTGTCGCAATTCGGTACGACATGATTTTTATTGCAAACTGGGCAATTTTGCACTGTTGCCGAGGTATTTTTCTTATTGTTTTGCGATTTAAATAATGGATTTTGATGCTAATAAATGATTTAAATTTATATGATTTTTTGAATGCGTTCGATGAAGATATTTGCTGTTGTTGCTGAATGGGTTTTGATTGATCTTGCTTACGTTTTGATGATTCTAAGGCGGTAAATTTCGCCTCTAAAAATTTTAAAAATTCCTGTAAGGATGGCAACTCCTTGGATTTTTAAAATGACTCGATATAGTCATTGTGGCTCTCTTGGTCTAATTTTTGTGATAAGATATAAACTATCATTGGGTCCCAGGTATCAATAGCAACCCCTAAGTTTTTATAGCATTTAAGCATTCATTCGTTGTGTCATGGATCCTTTTGATTGCTGATGCTGATTGTTGCGATATAATCGGAAGATTCATGATAATATACACGTGAGAGTTGAATATTAGCTTAGGGTTACTGTAGCGATGATCCAGTAAATCCCAACAAGCGGTATAATTATCCGAGCTTATATTTAGATGTTGCACCAATTTCTCAGCTTCGCCCTTAAGCTTGCTTTTCAGGAACTGCATCTTCTGTGCGTTCGATAGGCATCTGTTTCTGTGAATAGTTTCTAAAAATAGATCCTTAAAGGATACCCACAGATGATAACTGCCGCTGAACGTCGGGATGGCGATATGTGGAGTAGACTTTTCGCGATGACTTTCTGACCACATCTTGCTATTTATGTCTTTTTTGATTTGAAGATACATTTGCTCACACGAGTTGTATGCTTCTTCATATTCTTCATTCTCTTCGTAAAGCTCGCTGTCAATTTCCCAATGCAGAGTATCAATAACGGACCATCGTGTCTGCACTGAGGTCATTGCGTCTTCAAATTCCCATTTTTGGGAAATGATTTCCAGGTCTATGCTCTTGATAGTTCTTTGGAACGCTTTAAAATTACTACTTTGCTTTCTTAATAATTCTTCCAGTCTACTAGATGAACCTTGCGTTTTCGGAACCTGAAAGGATGTTTCGGAAAGCGCGGCTGGTTGAGGCGTCCTGTCTACCCCGTGCGCATGTCTCTGCTCGCTTGGTGATGGTTGTGTTAAATGCCCTGGCGTTTCAGGTCTGATGATGCCTTTTTCCTTAGATTCCGATGGCAAATAATTTATTATATAGGTACGTGTTTCTGAGTAAAAATTTGACGTTCTTTCATAATACCTACTTTGCCAATACGTTTCCAATGTGCTTATCCGTTTTTTTATATGAGCCGGAGTCTTGCGTTCGACACCGTCTTTTTGAAATTGACCAGGAGCTGTTCCATGGCTCCCATGATTTGATTTTTGTGTTAAAACGAGATCTTTCATTTTCTCGTAATAGTAACGATTAGATTTCTTAGATAAGATTGACAATGTGGACTCACCGATGCTGCTAGCTCACTTACGTGGCAGTTCCTACCGCGCTGGTACTCCTACTATGTATCAATCACTCGCGAAGTAGGTCCTGCTTAACGTAAAGCTCGAAGGACCATAAAGATGTACGGTTTATTACATCTGAGGATATTAAATAACTAGATAAAATAACTTGAACTATGATTTATTGATATTTACTTAATACTAGATATGATATGATATGATATATGATTAACACGTACGCGAGTCGCGATGCTTTTACGTGAACTGGTCATTTGACTGTCGAAAATTATGCGTGCTCGCGTAAATGCTGATTGTGCATTCTGTACGGTTACACCGTACAACCATCTTACAAAAACATGTATGTTCAATTCATGCGTGAATATATTTCATTAGGTCATATGTCACCCATACATAAATATGACAAGCCGTTCTATTTCCTTCCTCACCATGGTGTTGTTCGGGAACACAGTTCTACAACAAAACTACGTGTCGTATTTGACGCAAGTGCAATTACTACAACAAATAAGTCATTTAACGATATACAATATATAGACCCGCTATTACAAAATGATATTTTCTTAATTTTTGCTTCGATTTAGATATTATAAGTATGTAGCCTGCGCTGATGTTGAAAAATGTATCGACAAATTTTAACGTTACATTATATATATGTTATATTTTGGCGAGAAAATTCGTCTGATGAGTTAGGTATATATCAACTCAACACAGTGACATATGGTACCGCGTCAGCTCCCTATCTCAGTATGCGTTGTTTGCGGCGACTTGCCGAGGAAACCAATGATGAAATCATTGCTAAGGTCATAAAGGAAGACTTTTTTGTCGATGATTTGATCACAGGTGAAAATAATTCTCGCCTTCTGGCAGACATATGCGAAAAACATCACGGGTGTTAAGGCAGGGGTGTTTTCCGTTGCGTAAATGGACGTTCAATTGTGACGCTAATATAACCAGTTCTAAAGAACTCGCGATTGGTGAACATTCACAAAATAAAACTCTTGGTCTCGGATGGCAAGTAAATACTGATGAGTTGCATTTTACTACTAGGTTAGAACCTAAAGCTGCTGTCACGAAACGTAACATAATATCTGTAATATCACAAATTTATGATCCGTTGGGTTTATTATCTCCAACAATAATAATAGCGAAAGTACTTTTACAAAAAATGTGGCTAAGTAAAGTGGATTGGGATGACATGGTTCCTACGGAAATAGAAAGCGCCTGGAAACATTTCATTACAACAATGTCCTGTTTAGATCAAATTCGTATACCTCGGTACATAATGACTGAATGCTCATACGAACATGAATTACATATTTTTACCGACGCGTCACAGGATGCAACGGTGCCTGCGCGTATGTGCGTTCTTACAGTAATGATTTTATGAATGTTACTAGTCATCTATTATGTGCTAAAAGTAAAGTAGCACCTATTAAAACAGTTTGTACTATACCGCGGCTCGAGTTGTGTGGCGCTGTATTAGGAGCTCGTTTATACAAAAAAAATCATTAAATCTTTACGAATGACATTTACTAGGATTCTCTTTTAGACAGACTCTACGATTGTTATGGGCTGGATTCGAATGTCGCCTCATTGCTTAAAAACGTTCGTGCAAAATCGTGTCTCACAGATTAATGAAATAACTGGTGATGCACCTTGATGCAACCAATAAAGAGTGAGGATAACCCCGCAGATATAGTATCAAGAGGCATGAATTTGGATGAACTAAAACATATCAAAATGTGGTGGCATGGTCCAGCATTCTTACAAAATAATAAAATTACTTATAAAACTAATTTTATGTTAGAAATTAATCAATTACCAGAACTAAAGCCACAAGCTAGTGTAAGTCTCTGTGTAATAATCAAATTCTACAATTAGCATTATAGACTTTAATAGATTCTCCTCTTTTAACCGAATGCGTAGATCGGCTGCGTATGTGCTAAGATTTATAAATAACGTACGAACTTGTAAAGAAAATCGTAAGATCGGACTTTTATCAGTCGATGAATTATCCGTTTCAACTGACATGTTAGCACGTCAATCGCAGTTAGAATCGTTTCCTGATGAACATAAGTCATTAGTTAAAGGTTTAGCAATAAAATCAAAAAGACTAATTGGTTTAAATATATTTCTAGATAAAAATAATTTGATACGTGTAGGTGGTCGTTTACATAATTCCAGTCATTTTGAATACAACAAAAAGCATCCAATACTTTTGTGCAGTAAGCATAGGTTTACTAAATTACTATTTTTATATGAACACAATTAGTTGATGCATGGTGGAGCTCAGCTTCTGCTAGCAACTGTGCGTGAATCTTGGTGGCCAATCGGAGGCCGTGATTTAGCAAATAAGATTCCCAGAGAATGCGTTACGTGTATGGGTATGATAGGAAAGACTTCTTCACCAATTATGGGCAATCTCCCCGCCAAAAGGCTAGAACCTGGTTTTCCGTTTATGCGTTGCGGAGCAGACTACGCCGGACCAGTAATCATATTGAATCGTCAAGGCAGGGGAGCTTCTCTTATAAAGGGATATATTTGTTTATTCGTTTGTTTCACTACTCAGGCAGTGCATTTGGAAATAGTCACTAGTCTTTCATCAGCTACTTATTTGCTTGCGTTAAAACGAGTCATATCTCGTCGTGGTAAACCGATAGAGATAATTTCCGACAGTGGAAAGAACTTTGTGGGCGCTGAAAAGAATTAGCTTCATATTTTAAAATTTATAGTGTAGGGACATGTAAGCGTGTAAGGAGGAATGCTAGGTAAGCAAAATGCATCGTGCGAGGAGAAGTATGAAAGGCGGGCGGACACTGCGAGCCGACCCGTGCGTGAGTAAAGTTGTCGCTTTTGGGGTAATAAATTTAAGTTAAAACAATCGACTTTTAAATTACCCCAAACCTCAATCGCGGGGACGAGCAGCAACGCCGCGAAACTGGCGACCTCTGAAAAAAATACGCGTAAAAAGTGAACATTTTTTTTGGTGAGCATTTATAGTGACATTATTACCTAATAGAAAATGAGCTGGGAACATCCGCCAACGACGCAAGTGCCGGCAACGACCAGCACCAAACAGGAAATAGCTGAATACAGCAATTTAGCTCAGATTACAGTATCTTCACGAATTCCAGACTTCTGGACTGACCAACCACGTTTATGGTTTACACAATTCGACGCTATAGTGGCCAACCAAAAGTTGAGTGAAGGGAACAAATACAATTTGGTCGTAACTAAATTGAACAAAGAAAGCATACAGCAGATAACAGATCTACTTCTTCAACCGTCACAAGAAAAACCATATGCATCACTTAAAGAAAGATTATTGACTGTTTAGCGGCGGTGCGTACTCGTCCCCGCGATTGAGGTTTGGGGTAATTTAAAATTCGATAGTTTTAACTTAAATTTATTACCCTAAAAGCGACAACCTTACTCACGCACGGGTCGGCTCGCAGAGGCCGCCCGCCTTTCATCCTTCTCCTCGCACGATGCATTTTGCTTACCTAGCATTCCTCCTTACACGCTTACATGTTCCCTACACTACATCCCCCAAATTTTCCCAAAATTAACAACACAATTATTTGTTACAACACATTAAAACATTAGCAATAAAATTCAATGACACATAGATAGAAAAAAAGTATTTCTAAATGTTACAATAATAATATTTTGCAAGAATGTATTTACCAATAATTACAATACCTGAGCATTTTTGATCAAGGTACACCTTTGATATATTCCGCCGCGTGCAGTTCGATGTAATAAGTTATTTGATATTCAGAAAACAAGTTGTTTACTTTTAAAATCAAAGTTCATTTGTTGAAATGTAAACGTAGGGATTTAAGTTCCATGTAAGGCTGGTTACATACTATAAATTAAAAGTAACACGTGGCTTAACTATGCGACCACTCCTAGTTTTCTTAATATTAATATTCTTATCACTAGTATTTCTTAATAGACTATCGGTACTAGGTATAATGATAGAATGTTTGTTGGCAGCTGAATCATGTTTATCTTCAAATTTAGCCTTTGCAATATTATTCTCATTTTGTTCATTAATTAAATATGCTGGTTTTAATCTATCTATTGAGATATTAAGCTTCCTGTTAGGTAATTGCAACATAAATGTTTTTGTATTTCGCTCTAAAACAGGGTAAGGTCCTTCGTATATCGGTGTTAATGGCTTACGAATAGCATCGTTACGGATAAAAACATGTTTACATTTATTAAGATCATCATGTACAAATACTGTTCGTGAGTCTCGCATATCGTGTGAAACGGGCTTTAAGTTACTTATAGTGTTTTTCAATTTACTTAGTAATACGTCATCGCTAATACTTGGGTTATCAGGATATTATAAAAATCTCCTGGTAGCCGAAGTGCTTTCCTGTACACATATTCTGCGGAACTCACGCCATTGTCACTTGTACATGCTGCGCGTAACCCTAGTAGTACAGTTGGCAATTCGTCGCACCACGATTTGTTATCTATAAGACCCGCAAATAGTGCTGATTTCATAGACCTATGCCAGCGTTCCACAATGCCGTTGTACTGTGGGTGGTATATGGTGTAGTGTGCGACTATTTAATACCCATATATTTCATTAACTGTGTGAATAGCAAACTTTCGAATTGACGACCTTGATCGCTCGTTAATTTAACAGGACAGCCGAATCGAGTGATCCATGTTTCATAGAAACCTTCGCTACCGTTTCGGCTGTTATGTCTCGTATTGGAACGGCTTCAGGCCATCGAGTGGTATGGTCGATCATTGTTACGCAGTACTTATATCCATCTTGAGATGTTGGTAAAGGTCCTATAATATCAATGTGCACCTGCTGAAATCTATCAACCTCTGAAAATGGTTGTAAGTTTGAAACGGTGTGTCTATGCACTTTTGATCTTTGACATTGTATACAAGTTTTGGCCCATTGTCCTACGTCACGATTTAAGCCTGGCCAAAAAAATCGTTGCGCGACCAATTTTCGCGTTGCACGAATACCGGGATGACTGAGATTATGTACCGAATCGAAAACTAATTTTCGAAAATTTTCGGTTATATAAGGTCTACAAGTATTAGTTGAATTTTCACAATAAAGAGGTATTTTAGAATTTGGAATAAAACATTTCTTTAAACTAAAATTATTATTTGTCTCTTCTAGTAACTTATTTAACTCTATGTCCATGCTTTGAGACAGTGCTATTTCTGAGAAATCAATTGCACCTGGGCAGTGTATGGTTTCAATTCGCGATAACGCATCCGCTGCTGCATTCCTTTCGCCTTGTATGTACCTAATATCTGTTGTAAACTCACTAACAAATAATAATTGTCTAGTCCGTCTCGGTGTTTCAGTTACTTTCTAACGTATTAAATGCATATAAGATGCAGAATCAGAAATACGGAAAGTTCAGAAACTACTCAGTGAAATTGACCTTGGCAATCAAAACCTTCACAACTGTTGCGAAAAATGAAAGACTTAGCACAGGACAAATTCCGGAACAAACTCTGCGTATTATGTGGACTGGACACCTTCCACCAGCAGTACGAGCAATCTTAACGATCAGCGAAATATCGCATCTGAATGAATTGGCAAAATTAGCCGACAGCGTCATGGAAACATCGAGAAGTGGTGCCACCATTCACCAGGTAACACAAACATTAGGAACCACTTCAGTAGTGACCGAGTGATAGCCGAAATTGCTAAAGCTCAACAAGAGGGTCGACGAGTTAAGCAGAAGAAGAACGCCAAACCGATATTCTCGCTATCAAAGAGTGCGGGCAATTCTAGAAACCGGCAACGTGAAACGTCAGCGCAACGGCGCAACCCTTCGAGTGCAGACTGGGTATGCTTCTACCATTTTCGCTTCCGAAACCGAGCTAAGAAATGCATTAAACCATGCAACTGGAACAATGGATCGGCGAATATGGAACTCCGAGGTTCGGAATCTCGCAATGCGGAAAACTAGGATCGGTGCAGACAGCGGCGGATAACTGCATCGATACGTCAAACCACCGCCTGTGTGTTACGGATGTAAACTCCAGCATGCGTTTTCTGGTAGACACCGGCGCCAACGTATCGGTTATACCCGTGAAAAGCGTTATAACAATGTAAGTCAACCTACGGATTACAAATTATTTGCAGCAAATGGGACTGAAATTCATACATACGGCACTAAACATTTAGTATTAAATCTTAGGCTAAGAAAACATTTTCAATGGAAATTTATTATAGCAAATGTAAAACAGCCTATTCTAGGCGCAGATTTTACGTCATTATAGATTATTAGTAGATTTAAGTGCACAAAAATTAATTGATCAACAAACAAAGTTATTAACACTTGGCAGTTTAATCATGCATGAGGGAACCGTCAATAAATACAGTGGGCAACAATCATCCCATATACGAAATGTTATCTGAGTACGCAGACATAACCAAACCTATTCCATTTCATAACGATGATTCCGATACCGATAGCAGTAGTTTAGCTATTTACCACCATATCGAAACTACAGGTCCACCTGTACACGCACATGCTAGACCTCTTCCTCCTCACAGGTATCACAAGGTAAAGGAAGAATTTAGGATGATGCAGAAGATGGGCATCTGCCAGACCATCCAGAAGCGAGTGGTCCAGCCCGTTACATGTGGTCGCAAAGAAAAATGGAGACATCCGGCCGTGGAGACTACCGGAGGCTCAACGCCATCCACAAAGCCGATCGTTAGCCCCTGTTCCTCGTCTAACGACTTCACCCACATATTGGCAGGTAAGAAGGTCTTTTCTAAATTAGATATAAATAAGTCTTATCATTATATCAAAAGATTGCTAAGAAGGACATTGAAAAACCGCAATCATAACACCTTTTGGTCTGTTTTGAATTCCCGCGTATGACCTTCGGTCTTCGAAACGCTAGTCAAACATTTCAACATATTATGAACCATAATGTGTTACAAGGCCTGGATTTTCTATTCAACTTTGTCGATGACGTTATCATTGCTAGTGACAGTATAGAACAAAACAAAATTTATTTACGTCAATTTTTGAACAGATTTAGAAAGTATGGTATTACAATAAATATCGCTAAATGTGAGTTTTGTAAACCTAATATTGAATTTTGGGATGCCGAAGTCTCTACTTCTGGAATTCGTCCTCTTAACAAGTACAATTAGGGCAATTATAGAATACCCGTTACCAAAAACCATAGAAGCACTAAGACGATTTTGGGCATGGTGAATTTATATAGAGCAAGTATACCCTACGCCGCATACATCAGGAAAAATCAGCACAATTTTAAAGGTTCTAAACACGCAAAGATAAAACTATTATTCAAGTGGAACGATGACGCAATACAAGCATTTCAAACGTGTAAAGACAGTTTGAAAACTCTGTCTCGTTAGCGCATCCTGTAGCACAAGCACCGTTAGCACTCATGACTGACGCGATCAAATACATGCGCAGGAACAGTATTGCAACAACAAGTTAACAGTTTATAGCAATCCTTGGGATATACTTTTCTAAGAAGTTTACCAAAGCTCAACAAAGTATTCTACATACGATAGAGAAATTATTAGCAATTTGTATGGCCATAAAACTTATTTCCACTATCATTTTGAAGGAAATCAGTTAACCATATTTACAGATCACAAACCTTTATTATATGCATTTAATAAGTTAAAGTAATTGTGAAACACCGAGACGGACTAGACAATTATTATTTGTTGGTGAGTTTACAACAGATATTAGGTACATACAAGGCGAAAGAATGCAGCAGCGGATGCGTTATCACGAATTGAAACCATGCACTGCCAGGTGCAATTGATTTCTCAGAAATAGCACTGTCTCAAAGCACGGACATGGAGTTAAATAAGTTACTAGAAGAGACAAATAATAATTTTAGTTTAAGAAAATGTTTTATTCTAAATTCTAAAATACCTCTTTATTGCGAAAATTCCAACTAATATTTGTAGACCTTATGTGAAACGAAAATTTTTCTGAAAATTAGTTTTCGATTCGGTACATAATCTCAGTCATCCCGGTATTCGTGCAACGCGAGAATTGGTCGCGCAACGATTTTTTTGGCCAGGCTTAAATCGTGACGTAGGACAATGGGCCCAAAACTTGCTTATACAATGTCAAAGATCAAAGTGCATAGACACACCGTTTCAAACTTACAGCCATTTTCAGAGGTTGATAGATTTCAGCAGGTGCATTGATATTATAGGACCTTTACCAACATCTCAAGATGGATACCAATGCACTGCGTAACAATGATCATTGCCCGTACCACTCAGATAGCCTGAAGTCATTCCAATACGAGACCATAACAGCCGAAACGGTAGCGAAGGTTTTCTATGTAACATGGATCACTCGATTCGGTTGTGCTGTTAAATTAACGAGCGATCAAAGGTCGTCAATTCAGAAAGATTTGCTATTCACTGATTAATGAAATATATGGGTATTAAAAAGTCGCGCACTACACCATACCGCCCACAGTGCAACGGCATTTGTGGAACAGCACAACATCTGGTCTATGAAATCAGCACTAACTGCGCGTCTTATAGATAACCAATCGTGGTGTGATGAGTTGCCAACAGCTGTACTACTAAAGTTACGCGCGCATGCATGTAGAGAAGTGACAATGGCGTGAGTTCGCAGAATATGTGTACGGGGAAAACACTTCGGCTACCAGGAGATTTTATAATATCCTGATAACCAAGTATTAGCGATGACGTATTACTAAATGGGTTGAAAAACTTCTATAGGAACTTAAAGCCAAATTCACACGATATGCCAGACTCTGAAGAACATTATTTGTACATGAGACGATCTTAATTAATGTAAACATGTTTTATCAATAACGATACTATTCGTAAGCCATTATTCACCGATATACGAAGGACCTTACCCTGTTTTGGAGCAAATAAAAACATTTATGTTGCAATTACTAACAGGAAGCTTAATATCTCAATAGATAGAATTAAAACCAGCATATTTAAATAATGAACAAAATGAGAATAATTTTACAAAAGCTAAATTTGAAGATAAACATGATTCAGCTGCCAACAAACATTCTAGCATTATACCTAGTACCGATAGTCTATTAAAAATACTAGTGATAAAATATTAATATTAAAGAAAACTTAGGAGTGGTCGCATAGTTAAGCCACGTGTTGCTTTTAATTTTATAGTATGTAACCAATATTACATGAAACTTAAATCCCTACGTTTGCATTTCAACAAATGAACTTTGATTTTATAAGTAAACAACTTATTTTTCTGAATATCAAATAAAACATTACATCGAACTCTTTACAGCAGAGAATATACTTCAAGTGTACCTTGATCAAAAATGCTCAGGGTATTGTAATTATTTGGTAAATACATTCTTGAAAACTATTATTGTAACATTTGAAAATATATTTTGGATCATTTTTGCGCTACTCTCTTGCACATTACCGAACGTTCGATTAAATGCTTAAAATTAGGAAACAATGAGCAAGTCTTACATGAGAGGAAGTTATCATAAGTAGAAAAACAACATAGACAGAGTCAGTAAGCAAATATAATATTGGTTTTGCGGCATATTAGAGTTAACTGCAATTATAATTATAGCTCTGATATTATGACGTCAATGTCGCCATCGCGTCAGAAATGGATCCATAAGAAGTCAATAATAATACATCTGGAGACCATGCAGGATGGCATTGCCAGGACCATTAAACACGCGCACGGTACCTCAGCAACCACCCGCAGCAAGTTACGCATAGTGTTTGGTGGTATGCGGTGAAGCTACATCTAATGAGATATGTAATCAATTGCTTTTTCTATCTTTGATTTTCATTAGATTTTCTTGCTAATGTTTTAATGTGTTGTAATATAAATAATTGTATTGTAAAATTTGCTGTGAAAATTTGGGGATGTAGTCTAGGGAACATGTAAGCGTGTAAGGGGAATGCTAGGTTAAGCAAATGCATCGAGCGAGGAGAAAGGATGAAAGGCGGGCGGACACTGCGAGCCGACCCGTGCGTGAGTAAGGTTGTCGCTTTTGGAGGTAATAAATTTAAGTTAAAACAATCGACTTTTAAATTACCCCAAACCTCAATCGCGGGGACGAAGCTGTAAACGCCGCGAAAATAGTCATGATATTTTTTGACTACACTTTCGATAATCATATTAAATTTAGTTTTATTCCCCTATTCTCCTCATTTTGTTTGGATTATGAGAAGCCGGGATAAATCTGTAAGCATCACTTAAGAAGTGTAGTAGGTGGCGCTAACCTCACGTACGAGTTTTCTACAGTTTTGATACAAGTGAGGCCGTGGCAACTCTCGACTTCTCTCTCAACTCTATCTACGGGTTCTAATGACCTCTTACCTCTTCCCTCCTGCCCATTTTCTCATCGGCCGACCGTTTGACCGCCCCAGCCGCTGCAGATTTGACAATACACCATATCATCGCCTGCCCAGTGCAGAAATAATCAGAAAATGAGACAAGCCTTTTTACCCCGGAAAGATGGGCAAGGAATATGTTTCAGAACTACAAACTAGAAGAAGTAGGAGATCAATACAGAATGATGTCAAACTCCACCAACTTGCTCTTATAAAGATGACAACACCACCTCTTTAATGGAAGTTAGGAAGGAATAATCCGTATATTCCCTGGCTTGGACTGGTGTGTCTCCAAAGTAGCTAATCTGTACACATTATCTGGACTAACTCACAGAGCTTTCTCCAAAATTTATCCACTACCAATACCGTCAATGGTTTCTCAGGAGATGGTGTAATGTCAACATGGAATCCAAGACGCTCATGGTGACCAACGGAATCAAGCCTCATGTGATGACAGTGGACTCCAAGAACGTGTGATGTCTGCTGATCCTGTTGGAACCTGCTGCTTCAAAATAGCCCCATGTTACTACGTTATACAAAAGTTTGTGAACGGAACATTTATGTCAAATGTCATGTCAAAAAAATTTATTATAACCTTTTGAACTTGAATCGAAATTCATTAATTTTCTTCTAAAACGTAAAATAAAATTAAAGATAAACATTATAATCATGGGTGATAGACGACCAGAAATACACAGGTCGCGCTCTATTTTGGACTATAGTGAGATGCTCTAATCAGAAGCGCAAGATTTCTGATCTAAGGTAACATCAGATGTATTTGGTATACACATTGCCAGAGTTGTTGGTCATAGAGCGAAGATGGCTTTTTTTTTTTTTTGGCTGAAGAGCGAAGCGCGTTTGGGGAACAAAGCGTGACCGGGGAAAAGAATATTGCTGCGCTTTTCTGCCGGGTTCACCTCTCTATCCATTTGCAGAAACCATTTGCTAAGCTCTGTCACAGCTGCCTGCAGCCGGACGGGAAGCAATTTGTCAGTTGTGATCTGATGTATAGAGTGCGGTGTCATGTTTCCGCAACGATCTTTACTGCAAACTGCCTTTTTCAAGGCATCACTCCTGATTTCAACTGCAGGGTGAGTTCGCGCAGTACACAGCTTCAGGACGTAGGCGGGCTTCCAGATCGTCTCTAAAGAGGGCAAGTTGATTTCTCGATAAGATGACACAATCTTTAAAATACTTACCCGCTTTACTCGACAAATTCTTATGCGATTATATTGATTATATTTGCCTTTCTAATTAATACAATTAGATTGCAGAATTTGGACCTTTAATCCCATTACTTCTGCCTTTGAGTTCCCGGATTAATTATAATAGATACGTTTATAAAGTTTATTATTCGAATTTTAATAATAAGACTTGAATAAATTTCACGATAAATTTCTACCATATTTTTACCAATTAACCCTATAAGAATTCTCAATTTTAATTCCATCGAATTTTGAGCGATTTACACCTAAATAACCTCAGCCTTCTACTTATTTAAATACCTTTATCAATCGGTCTTTAAATCTAATTTTATTAAAATATTTTTTTCTTATTTTAGATTAATTTTCCCTTAATTATATTTCATGGAACCTAATTAACTCGCACTTTTATTTATTTGTAATCGCATTAAAGAAGGTAGGTTATTTATTTTCTTAATGAACGGAACCGGGTAAGTACCTATAAATTATTTTTAAAAAATATAAAGTTTGGATTATTAAATGCAGGATCTCTTGGGACAAATCACTTGTTGAGTTTATACTCGCTATGAATAAACATTCTGTCGATATGATGGCAATAAATGAGACCTGGTTGCGTCAGAAGAGGAGGGTCGAGCGCCTTCTGTTCCAGGATATCGACTCAGACACATACCACGTCCGCAATCTGTATATGGGGACAGAGGAGGAGGGTTAGTTTTATATTAAAAATGAAATACATACAAGAATGAGAAACATCAAAACATCCAGACGTCGAACAACTCTGGATGTCTTTAAGAATAAATATTAAAAACATCTTGATAAATTACCTCTGCACCGTGGTTTCGACTTGGAAGGTTTCGTAATGGAATAAGTGAGAGGCAGTTTGCGCTGGCACCTTACAATAATATAATAATATTAGGAGACTTCGGAGAGATAGCTTTGACTCTGAAAGACTTTAGGAATTTTCAACCACTTTAATTTTTAACAAATAGTTGATACATCTACACACTATATTTATTAAACCTACACTACGTTTGGTAACATATAGGGCCTTCCAAAACATAATACTACGGACCCTATTTAATCATGATTTTAAAATTATTACCTTGGCAAGATATAGGTGACAGAAGTCGATTTAGATGTTAAGGTATATACACCTAACCTCTCTATATTGTTACTTTATTTTGACTTGCATGCCCCAATGAAGAGTAAAGTATTTAGAGAATACCTCAATTCATGGATTACAGATAATATAAAATTAATGTTCAAACTTAGAGATAAAGCTAAGAATAGATATAATAAAACCAAAATAGAATGTTATAAACAATATTATTTAGATCTTAAGCATTTATCAGTACACCCAGGCACATAATGAAAAGAAAATTATTTTATACTACACATATATAATAATACAAACAATGCTAAAGTACTTTGAAAAATTTAAAAACAATATACTTCAATCACATACAGAAAAACATACTCCCGGTTCTTTTTAATGTTTAGGTGGTATGAATGAAGCTTTTCTGGAAGTACCTGGAGATAACACTGCGAGCAGGGAGCAGTTTATACCTTTGATAATCAGGAAGTATATTCAAACAAGTTTCTCTTTACAAACAGTTTCGAGGATAAAATACAAAAAATTATTAATTCACTTAAGTCGTTACACAATTGAAATAGATAGAATAAGTCTCGAAATGATTAAATTAACACTGCCAACTTCCTTAAATTAATAGTATCAAAATAAATCTGTACCACATATTAAACAAATTTCCATACCTCATGGCGGCAGGCAAAAATACGTCAACGTCCAATCTAATGTGTCCCGATCAGTTACACGGATCAGCGTCCTGTTAGCATATTACCATGTCTTTCCAAAGATCCTGCAGAATGGATGGTCTACTTACAGGTTGTTAGCGAATACTTAGAAATAATCAATACCTCATCATATGAATCTTCAATCTGGATTCAGGAAGAGATGTAGCTTTGCTCATGCTTTGTGTGATAGTACAGGAAGATATTACTGAAGCTCGTGATCAAAGGCAGAATTGCAGTACTTCTTCTGCTAGACTGCTCCCGGGCTTTTGATGCAATCAACACAAATTTACTTCTGTCCAAGCTCCTCATATTATGCAGTTTACAAATAAAACTGTTCTTTGGTTCCGTACCTATCTAACAGAAAGAAACAAGTTGGAAATTAAAAAAGCAGATGGAACTTTGCTGCACGCTAGGTCTTCCCACATCTAACTAAAAGGAGTTCCTCAAGGATCTATTTTAGGTCCACTATTATTTATCAGTTACACAGCGGATGTTGTCAATTGCATTTGTTCCAGCATTTAGCCAAGTTTGCATATATATACTGACTATATTAAATACTATAACGAGCTATATCCCGAGTGGAAACATACAAAGCTGTTTGTAAATATTAATGAGTGACCTAGAAAGCACTTCCTACAATGGACTGAAGCCATCTCCCGCAGTGTAAATCTATCAAAATCTAAATTTATGATAGGTGCTAGGTGATCGCCAACAAGTTAGTACAATAAAAATGGTA